>BGPR01000428.1:258615-270238 GCA_013235015.1 Araneus ventricosus | reverse complement strand
AAAATCCTATATTGTTTTAAGTATGGTGTATGGCTAAAAAATAGTTTATTACCAACTGACAACACTGGGCCTTATTTTTAGAAAAAAACATTTCCTTGATAAAATTCTATAATGTCAAACATAGATGAATTTTAATAAATAGTAATACAGATAAGGAATTTCATTCAATATTGTAGAAAAAATAATCTCAAGCGTACAAAAAAATCTAAAATTATGCAGCCTCAGGTGAAAAACAACTTCTTATTTTTATTTTTAATCAGCACTCAGACTGCCATCTATATGTTGTAAATTGATTTAATAAAAATTTCAGTATGTACTCTATTGGTAACAACAGGCATTAGAGCCTTAGTCTTATTCTCAAGATTTTAGAAGACAAAATTGATTATGTTTCTTAAAGGAAACACTGGGCCTTTAAGGGTTAATCTTCTGCAAGAATAATTTAAATAACTTCCATTGTTTGTTTGCTATTCTATTTTAAAAATTACAACCTTTCTCTAAATACCCTATATCTATTTATAGTTGCAGTTATATTACACTGGACTTCGCATTTTCTACCATGTAAGGCGGCTTCTTATTTTAACTTTCAGTATTATCTTTCTATGAGAGGGACTTGTACAGACACACAAAAACTATTAGTGTAGGTACCAACCTTAGCCCATTTTTCATCGATGATATTCCAAAAAGTACATTCAGCATTAGGGTACTTAATGGCAAGTAAATAAATTCATTGGTACCAGATGACTCAACGCGTCCATTTTCTGTAACTATCTATTTAGTATTTGAACTCTTGCATTTGAATACCTAAATGAAACAATGAAACTACCTTTAAGATATGGGATAGTAGAAACTCAAACTGAAGCCTTCAAATGATTGTCAATTGATTAAACTTCTTCTGCACTGCTATACTATTTCATTATAAAATTTTATCTTTAAATTTTTCATAATAATTTCAAATTCTAAACAATATTTTTAGGCAAGGCGCTCTAAATTTAAAAACTTGTTTCCACTTTCAAAACAATTATTATTATAATTTTAAAATCAATTATTTACTTAATCGTAATTCGTCATTGGATATCTCATCATCATAATTATGTCAAAAGAAATACTTGTTGATATGTTAACAAATTTACATATAAGCATTCTATTTTTTGTTTAGAAAGTTCGTTATTACCCACAGCTCATGATTAGTCCATTTATTACCATCTGTTTGTAAATTTATAGTTTAATCAGTAACGTAACTCATATGCAAAGCTTTTATAGACATTTTTTGCAAATGTTTCGAATTACGTAAGTACGCAAATTTATCTCTGTAAATACTGATAATTGTACCGAAATCTTCTTTTCCTCAAATCCATTTAAAGCAAGAGATATTTTTACTTAGTTTTGTTAGATCTTAAATCATTTGTCAACATTAATTTGTAAATGCTCAGCCCATTTTGACATTTCCTGTTGATAGTTATTTCATAATGGTTTTATGTGCGTAAGCCGGATTATGATTACGTCACTCTAAGCGTCTACATGTGAGCCATGAAAGGTGACAGAAATGAATTATTAAGAACTCTTTTCCAAATTTTAAAAAAAACTCTGGGCTTGAAGATTAAACTCACAAATCTCCTCTAAATCCACAGGTCGTACGAAAATACTCACTCGAAACCTAACTACATAAACAAGCATAGCTGAAAGGAATACCGTGAATTTTAAAATACGAAGCGATAACTTACGTTTAATGAAGACATTAAAGTTGTGTGAAAATTAATTAAAATGCCTTCTATTGTTATTCGGGCTTTGTTAAAAGCTACATATTCTCATCTTTATATATTGTCTCAAAAGAAACGCTCAGCAGGTGTTAAGAGAGGTTAAGTGCACGAAGGTGGCAGTTAAAATTTTGCTCGTACATTTAAGCCTCTTGTATAGGATCTATAATTACAAAGACGACATCTAATAAATTTGCAAGAGGGAAAAGAAATCAGGGATCGAAACGTGAAAGGCCCGGCACAAAAAAGCAGCTAAAGATGTATACCCAGCCTTTTGAAATAGAAGTGATTTACTGTAAAGCGGCGAGATCCGTGACAGGTTTATTGTCTACCAACAGCTAATGATTAGAGTAAAAACGTTGAAACGGGGCATATTTTACCTCGGTAAAATTATTGGGAACGTCGGTATTAAGTTGATAAATTTCTATTTCTTTTCATCTTTTCTTCGAGTCTTATTCGACGCAATGAGGTTGTAACGAAAAAATAGAAATTAGCTCTTTTGAAACAGTCGAAAAGTCCCTTTATTGATCTGATTCTTGGAAAAGAACATATCCCGGAATGAAAAAGAAGAAGAAAGAAAGGAAAAAGAATGGCGGAGAAGAAAGAGAAGAAAAAAGAAGAAGAAAGTGGAGGTCAAAAGTATTTTTTTTTAAAGGGCACATCAGACATAAGTGAATGTTCGTGTAAGAGCAGAAGGGAGGGGAAAAAATTTCAACTTCTGTCTGCGCAAAAACACTTTTTATATATATATTTTAAATTCTCCCTTTAATTTTTATCTTTTGCTGGGAAATTTGCATTCTACTTTTGTTGAAAATCCACAAATCTTTCGCTAATTACTTTAAAGGTTGTCGGTTCGTAATTGCCCCCAGCCTTTTGAACAAAAGCCTTTTTGGTGAGGGAAAAGCAAGTTTTTACGTCCACAATGGCTCCGTTCAGATGACCGCGGGCTTTTCTGGCTGGAAAGAAATAGGCGTGCTGGGGGATGACTTCTGACGCAGTGAACTCGGATGATGAGAATGTGTGAAAGTGAAAAGGATGGCTGAAATTTCTATGACAATGGGACAAAAAAAATTAGGAACATTTCGAGTGGAATCTTGGAAGCTTTTTTTTAATTCCTTTTGCGCCTCAAAAGAGATTTTTACGGCCCAAAAAAATGAAAAGGCTTTTAAATTATCTACTGGTTTATACCTGAAGCAAAACAGGCTAATACACAAATGTTAGGAAAAAATTAATTTTCTCTTTCATAAAAGATGACTTTTCCTAGAAAAGCAACTGCTGTGCAGTTCTTAATAATAAAAAAACAGCAAGACGTAATTACGAGAAGCATAATGTTTCTGAGGGATTGCTATCTTTGTCTGAAATGGTGGTATCTATTTCAAAACGATTCTATTCAAGGTTTAAAAATTAAGAGAAAAGTTGTGAAAACAGAAAATTATGGACCACCATTACTCTCCTAGGTGTTATTATTTCAAGATCTTCTGTAAAAATGAAACATATTGTATTTACTGTGTGTTAGCTGTCTACGAATTTGGTCTACTGTAACAACGTTGTTTTAGTTGAATTAACTTCCAGTTTTTACTCGCAGAAGCCAGTCCAGGGCGATTTTGGGATGGATTTCATAACTTTCAACCTCGATCAACTGGCGTGCTCTATTGTAACATTTGTTATAATACAGTAGACTCAGTAATCAGGCACTGCAGCAATCTGGCCCATCTCATTCTCTGGCGTTTTCAGAAGACAAGTGAGGAGCGTTAAGGGGAAAACAAGTCACTGTAAGCAGATTTAAGTGATCTTGCCGCGATGTACACGATAGGAATATAAATTATGTTTTGTAGTATTTATTATGTATACTGAGCCTTTTTGTATAATTTACGCGTTTTGTTATATTGTGTGCAATAAACAAAGGGTCTGCTATTAAAATGCGTTTTTTTCATAAACTACTTAATCCGGCAGTCCTCTAGTCTGATATCTGCCAAATTATCGATATTCTACTGTATATGTAGGGTGCCAACTAAAGTCCTTTACCCCCTCCCTAAATCAGAACAGCAGTTACAATAATGAAAGTGGTGTTTAGGTTGAGTAAAGTGGATGTTCAATACACCATGAGACCTCTTACAGCGCCACATGACAGAAACTGTAGCATTAACGTTTCTGTCGCGAAAACGATCGATATACGAAAACAAAATCTTTTTCAAAGTTGTAAAGCATCAACGACTAAGCACAAAAAGACACCTTGTGAACATTAATACTAAGAACAGAACACTTAAAACGGGCATTTTTTTTCAACATCACGAAACGGGTCAGAGAGAAAAAACTTGTTATTACAAAATACCTTTTTTGGGATGTTCAAACTATTCTCCGTCAGCTATAATACACATTTGAACACTTATTTGAATTTCACGTTGCACACTTTTACATATTAGGTTTCACCTTGGCACAAGCATCACAATACGTCATCGAGGATCCTTCAATGTTGGCACTGCAAGCGGTCCCATCGTGTAGAGCACTTTACTGTTCTTAGACACCACTTTTATTGCTATCGCTGCAGTCGATCTGAAGTTAAGGTGGGTGTGAAGGACTTCCGTGGGCACCCTGTTTATAGTATTATACAAGTTTAAAATCATCAAGTTTTTGTGAAATGCGCTGTACCGAGCATATTTTAAAACCTTCGTATATGTTTTTAGTATTATTCTTTGGAATTTATCGAAATTAGAGGTAATACCATAAAAATTTCAAAATTTTATTGTTTTAAAATTATAAACTAAAAATAGTACAAAATCTGTAGTTATTAATTTCGTTTATTTCTCTTTATTACCTAGGCAGTTGCTTGGGAGGGGTCAGATTTCACCATACGATATGGAAAGATTGGAGAGTGGAATGCCGACTCGGATGTGATCAGGTCCTCACCACCTGTTCACATGTCAAAATAACTAGATTCAGGTTTCAATACACCTCGAGTAACTTCAAATAGTGAGATAAGTATACTCGCTCAAAAACGGCCTAATTTTGTGATTACGAACAAAACTGCTTTCTTTAAATGAATAGTAAACCAACAACATAAGTTCAAACGAAATCAATTCGAATAAAAAAAGTCTTGAAGACTTTATTTTTGTTTCATCTCAGTATACATAAACATGCATTTTAATACTAATTTAAAATTGCTTCAAAACGTTTTTTCAAGCTGACATGAAACTTAATGTTTGTTGACTGTTAAACTCTCCCGAAAATGACAGGCATCTTAATGCAGAAAAAAGCGCTAAATGTATTAAAGCTAGTTTTGCTCTTCCGTTAAAAGATTCGAGATTTAAATCGAACTTTTCATTTTAATTTCGTTTACAAGTTATTTAGTTTTCTTTCATGTTTTGCTTCTTCCGTCATTGTTAAGTCATTTAAGCAATACTTTTTTCACCCTTGCTCCGAAAGTAATTTGAGTAGACGCTACTTAGAATGAAATTACCCCGTTGTGCCGTCAGAAAGAAAACACAGTTGATTGCTAGTTTTCCCCAAATATTCTTGTTCTATCTCCTGCAGCTTCGACAGAGTAGATTTTTTCCCCACTTTTCTAGAACAGGAAGACTAAGAGTTTTACTTCTTTAAGTAAATAAAAAGAGTTAAAATGAGAGTATAATTTAGTTACTTTGTAAACATTTGAGAAACAGATTTCGTGTAATGAAATTTTATACGTTCGCTGCGAAATTTTCCTGTATAATTTCTACAGTCGTAACTCACAATAGTTGATTTGGATTTCTCAATTATTTTTATATACAGCTTTGTTCCTCTAATTAGAAGGCGGCGGCGGCTGCCTAGTGGTAAGATGTAGGCCACTGAGCCAGAGGATTCCAAGCTCGAAAGATCCGTCTAAGATCCACTAAAGATCAGTCTAAGATCCACTAAAGATCCGTCTAAGATCCACTAAAGATCCGTCGCATATTGGGCCTGTTGCACACTAAATCATATGTAGGGGGCCAAACTGCCTCCCGCTGATGCGATGCGGAAGTTTGGGAGAGGGGTGTCAGCTCAGGCGCCGACCTCGCCATCCGACCGCGGTTCAAAATGACGAGGCCCGTCCCAAAAATAGCCCTCGTGGTGCTTCAAAACGGGATGTTAATACAACTAAGCTTGCTTCGAAGGTTTTGTTTTTCACTATTGTCCGCTTGGGTCTTGAGTACTGTTGTCTTGTCTGGGACCCTTACTGTAAAAATAAAATTAAAATTATTGAACAGGTACAAACTAGTTTTTGCGTTACTTATTTTACCGAACAAATCACTATTATCCACAAGACTTATCCTCATTTCATTTATGTAACATCTTTGGCATTCACAGTTTGAGAGTCTTTGACTCTGATCTTTCTTGTCTTTTATTTTATTATAAGATAATTAATGATGCCATTGATTGCAGTGACATATTGAGCCGTATCACTTTTTCTGTGCCGACTAGAAGTCTGAGGAAGAGTTGCTTATTTGTTAATGTATTTACCAAGTTTAATTACATGCGTAATTTTTCTATTTATAAATTTTACAAGATTTTTAACAGGTACTCGGATAATCTTGATGTGTTAATATGTCTTATGGTGTTTTTAAGACTGAATGTTTGCGACTTTTGTGTTCTTGAAGTGTTTTTATTTTGTGTGCTTAAAATCGTGTTGTGTTTTTAGTGATTTCTGTGTCTATCTGTTGTTTTTATTAATCTGTAATTTACGACTATTTTAGTGTTTGTTTCTGCATCATGCACTCTGCAATTGGAATTTATTCTGTAGTGTGCATTTCCTAAATAAATAAATAAACTAAACTGTCCCTCTAATTAACCAGCGGGAGTGTTCTCCTTCAACTTTACCGCATTAATAATGCACGATATAACGCCTTTTGTAATTAGCTTCATAATACAGAGAAGAGAATCGAATATGCATTTCGGCTTTCTTTCCGTCGATCGATAGGGTCTGGAATTTGATCAGGACCTACAATTTTGTCTTCAAGGTCGCTATTGTTTAATCTTACCCAGTGGGAGTGTTCTCCCCTCAACTTTACAGCATTCATAATGCACGGTATAACGCGTTATGTGATTTGCTTCATAGTACAGAGAAGAGAATCGAATATGCATTTCGGCTTTCTTTCCGTCGATCGATAGGGTCTGGAATTTGATAAAGACCTACAATTTTGTCTTCAAGGTCGCTATTGTTTAACCTTTAACTGCCCAGTGTTGCCTTTAATCAGCATAGCCAATTTTGTCTTCTAAAATCTTGAGAATAAGACTGAAGCTCTAATGGCTGTTGTTGCTAATAGGATATATAATGAAATTGTTATTAAATCAATTTCTAGCATATAGATGTCAGTCAGAGTGCTGATAAAAAAAATTGTTTCTCACTGGAGGCTGCGTCGTCTTTTTAGCTTTGTTTGTACGCTAGGGAATACCCTATTTTATTCTACAGTGTTGAAGGAAATTCCTTATCCTTATTATTAGTTATTAAAATTCATCGCTGTTTAATATTATATAATTTTATCAAGGAATTTTTTTCTGAAATAAATCCCAGTGTTGTCAGTTGGTAACAAACTGTGTTTGAACCATAAATCATACTTAAAACAAAATAGGATTTTTTAAAGTGTTTTCCCATGTTTCATTCTAGAAATGAAAGTCAAAAAACTTTTTTTAAATAGTTTAGTTTAACTATATCAACGTCCCTTTTTTGAAGCAGCACGAGAGCTATTTTGAGAAAAACCTCGTAATTTTGAACCTCGGTCAGATGGCGAGGACAGCTCCTGGGATGGCGCCTGCCTCCCCAAACTTCTGCACCACACCAGCGGGAGGACGCTTTGTCCCCTGTTTACCCTGATTTGGGGTGCCATAGGCCCAGTGCACGGCGGATCTTCGGTGGAATCGGGTTTCGAGCCTGGGGCTCTCCGGCTACCCAAGCTGGGGCCTTACCACTAGGCTACCGCGGCCGCTAAAAAATATTTTTAAGTCAATTTTTATAAAATCGGGCTTTTTGGGATTAACTACCTTGTTCAGCTTTTTTCTATTATTATGTTCACATACTCACAGATCTTTCTTTCTAAGACAGTCTAATCTTTCGCTGATTCGGTTCAAACTTCGATATAAATCTTCAATTCTTGTAATAGAACTGTGTTGCAAATTTGATAAATATAGCACTTTGCGTGTTTGAGTTATTGTGCTCACATGCACATCACGCATGAGTTATGGTGTTCAAAATTTGATAGAAATCTACAATGTTGGTGTAAATTCCACATACCAAATTTCTTCCATCTAGCGTGTAGCATTTTTTATTTGATTCATGAAAATCTCGAAGTCGAATTATTTGACAAGTACAGTCTTTTTGTATATTTCATATACGGGAAATTGAATTAAAATGTTATAAACAGTTTTTAAAAATACCTTTATAAGTGAGTAAAAAGAATATATCATTTAATTATATACTTCTTTTTAATTATAAATTTACAATTCATTATTATAAATATTATGGAATTTTGAAATCGATTTTTCTAAAATCCACTACCAGGTGTCGCCAAGCGCATGAAATCATAATTTAATTGAATTTATTCATAAACTGAAAACGAAGTTCTGAAAATAATAAAATAATGTACAGTCATCGAGAATACACTAGTGTATAAGATTTTAGAACTCTAAAGACGGCCATTCACTTCACGAACAGTATATTTTGGAACGCGAGAAGGAAAAACTATAAAAATCTATGGAAATGAGCCAAGCGGCTTGCCATGGTTGGAATTCAGTCTGGATTGAAATCGGAACGAAAAATTAGAGGGACCTTGAGAGAGGCTAGTGAAAAGAGCAACGCTTTCCGTAGATTGAAGCCTCGCTTCGAGGGTATCATAAATTAAAATATGCTGACTGGGGAAAATCGAAAAGAGATTAACAAGCAGCTGTAGAGAGGGAAGGAAGATAGCTCCACCTACCTTCGTTCAGAGTTAGCGTCCTTTTAAACATAAGTGAATGGCGTGCCTGTATTTTTCGATTAAAATGGGTGGGGAAAAATCCGGGCTGAGAACAAATGGCATGGCTGTACTTCAAGTGAATGGTCGGCTTAGCACATAAGGAAGTGAGTGAAAAATTGACTACGAAGTTCCATCTTTCTAGACAGGAATCAAGTCAAATTAAACAAAAGTGTGTGAAAATCTGCTGGCATGAAAAAAAAGTTAAGAGAAAACAAATCAGTACTTTGTGAGCTATTGCTTAGATTAAATTGTTATTCTATGTTCAAAGACCAAAAGCCAAAGGCACAACGCTTAAGAAAAAGCAGAAATAACTAATTGTTGAAACGATTCGACTGTTTTTAAACCGGCCTTCTCTTACAAAAGAGCAATCATCATTCGAAATTTCACTTTAATACAAAAACCCCGCTAAAGAAAAGTAGCATTCTAAACGCTTTTTTAAAAATATCATTCATCCTTCTATTTGGATATTAACTGCGCATATAAAATACTTGTTATATCCATATTTCCTAAAATAATATTCTGGGAAGGGATTCAAAATTTATCGCCGGCATAAGGTAAAGAGGGAAAAATATATGCATAAGATTACTTTAAAAAACGAGAGTTGTTCGAAAATTCTGTGCTGCGAAGCTGCATTTTAAGTATACGAGATTCTAAGAGAGAACGTGACGTGAAAATTCTCAGGCCGCTTTATTTTAATCTGATAAGAAATCGCTATCTATTTCTTTCCTTTGTTTCGGGGAGGATTTAACAAAAGACATTTTCAGCCTAATGTTTGCGCTCATTTTTCTTAGGCACTAGATTCCGGAAAATCACGTGTGTGGATCAAGGTGAAAATTTCATGAAGCAATCGTCTCTTCTTATGCATTGAGGAGTGCAATGCTGTCTATAGTGATGGATTTCGTTAAGGCAAAAGATGCGATATTTAATGATGCGTGGAAAAGGTGAGCTGGATGGGACTTCATTATTAAGCTGTTACTCATCTTAACACATTGAGGAAGGAATTTCATGAAGAAATCCTCTCTTCCTATGCATTAAGTAGTGCTCGTAGTGCTCTGCTGTCTACAGTGATGGATTTCGTTGAGGTAAATGATGCGATCTTTAATTATAAGTGGCAAAGGTGAGTTGGATGTCACTTCATTATTAAGCTGTTACTCATCTTAACAGATTGATAAAGGAATTTCATGAAGAAATGGTCTCTTCCTATGCATTAAGTAGTACTCTGCTGTCTATAGGGATGTATTTCGTTAAGATAAATTATATGTGCCAAAGGTGAGTTGGATATCTGACTTTAGGGTGTCTAAAACAAAATTATATTTAAAAACATTGTTCCCCGTGTTTTTCCCATTCCTTTTGGTCCTAATAGAGAGTATATGAAGTCTCAGCCCTCTATGTTAATAGAAGGGTTTGTCTGTAAAGCCCTAAAAATTGGAAAAAAGATTTTAAAATGTAAAATTTTTAGAAATTTTTTTTAGAAATTTTATATGATTACTAATGTGTTAAAACTGGTTTATATTTGTTCCTATGGACATGTTTACTCAGAATATGATCACAAGTAAATATTAACTGTACCCGTAGTCACTTATGATTTGAGGAAAAAAAGGATAAAATGATGAAAATTTGCACTAATTTTGCGTTGCTGCTTTTTTGAAAACGACAGTTACTGTTTGTTCACAATAACAGCTTATAATTTTTCTAAAATAATAAAGAAGGATATAAAAATAAATGAAATAAGTTAAAATCTGCAATTTTATTTTACAGTTCAGCACGTAACATTACGAAAAAAATTAAATACTCACAGTATTTAATTGTCGAAATAACTTGCAAAAATTCCAATACCTGTCAAATAATCTCATGTCATCACTTTAACTACTTTAAATTTCGTTCAAAAACTGACTTCTTAAAGAAACGAGTTTTTCTTTTCTTCCTACTTTCTTCAATAGACTGAAGTAGATTTTGAGACTATTCTTTATTTTTGGTTATCAATTGACTGAAATCTTCCATTAATTATACCCCTCGTTCGGCTGTGACATTACTATTAAGTTAATTTAATAATTAACTTAATAGTAATGTCATCGGTTAACTTAATAGTAATGTCATCGGTTAACTTAATAGTAATGTCATCTTAATCGGCTGTGACATTACTATTAAGTTAATTTACAACTATTAAGTTCTTGATAACAGCTTTCAGTTCCTTGACCCTCAAATCTTGTTCCCAATCCCGAGGATGGTTTTCAACCAGGATCCATCTTGTTTCTACAGATAAAAAATCAACCATGACTTCTGTCCAACCAATTGATGCAGTTTTGTGGTATGATTTGAAACAGGGAAAACGGAGACACCAGAGGAAGTGATTTTTCATTAACTTTGTATTTCATTAAGGATGCTGCAATCTTCTTCTTTTCAGAGTCTGACACTTTCTTAAAAATAAAGAAAATGCTATTGCTTCTTCTGTCAATTTCTACAAATGTCTTCTGAAAGTTAAAAGGGGCAGCTCGGGCAAACCAAGGATCGTATTTATTTCTCATACGTGTTCAGGGACTGCGACACATTCTCTGCAGTCAGAGACTACATGGCATGTGCCCAGATTGTCCTAATAGCGTTTAGAGGAATTCCCCTTTTGGAGTTTATTCCCAAATTCCTGCGGAACTTCACAAGGCCAGGTGAATGTACGAAATACTTTACTCGACAAAGATGTATACTTTTATAAAAAAGACTATTATATGACAATGATAAAATCCAAAAACTGCATCAAATATGGTTGAAAATGATTTGATTTTTTAAAGATTCGGTTGACTGCAGATGCTCCTGTAAATGATCTGATGCTTTGGGAGTTCTCGAACATGTATGAGAAATACGAAAATAGCTTTGCCTGACTTGGTATTTTAACTTTAAGTAGATATTTGT
>BGPR01000428.1:230008-258605 GCA_013235015.1 Araneus ventricosus | reverse complement strand
TTTTTTTGCCAAGATATACAAAGCCGGAAATCCAAGGCAAAAGAAAAGGGCTGATACTCCCATTTCTCTTGTCTCAATCATCATCTTATTCAGGCCCGAAGATGAGACGCAAGTGAGCCGTTGCGCTGTCGACCCACCCCCATCAGAAACGATGCAATCAACATCGAATGATGTAGTGCACTTTGTCTGTTCACTTCATCTAATTCGAAGGAAAGGCAACTACGGATTTTGGTGTAGTAGGAGGAAATTTCTCTGAGTGGAGCAAATGCGATGTCCAATCATCTCGTTACTTACTTTCCCAGCAACTGCCTATGACCCAGGAAGTTTGCTTCCTATAAATCTCGAAGCGCAGCTGCGACTATAAACATCAAGAGACGGTTCCGATGCTTTGCGTCATTAGCCAAGAACCGTTTTTTGCTCAGCACTGATCACTGCTGCATTGAGGTAAAGCCTTTCATTCGAGATCACGGCGTAGCATTTTATCTCGAGTTCAAGAAATTTCTCCTCTGAGTGATTTAATTTATCAGGCATTACATGATGCTCGAGTGCCAATTTCGGCAGAGCTGCTTGTGGATATTAGATTCTTTGAAGGATTATTTCAAGGTTTTCCACATTCACTTACGTTCCTTTAACCACCTAAAAAGAAATTTATTTCAGATATTTTGTTCTCTTGTTTTAAACGTATCATGTACGCAACTTTCCACCAAAACTTGATTAAGACATTGTAAAAGATTTAATAATGTGGAAGTCTATACAGTAGTATGTTGAACTCATTTATTCGTAGCGAAGAAAATACATACGTTCAGATAAGCTAGCATTAAATTTTGTTATTGTTACAAATTCTACGAAATGTAGAGAAAAACTGAAAAGATTTTTATCTTAAATCGATACACAATCAAATAAAATCGAAAGACAAAAAAGTGCCTTATCTTAAATCGCAATAAAAAATATCTATATTTTTTTATTGAGCTAAAAGCGTACATTTGAAAAAATATTCTAACACAAGCTACAATATTTTACCTACATCATGCGTCGCTTGTCATTACTTCAAATACACGAAAATAACAGTCGCACCGATACTTTCGGAGTCTGATAGTTTTATTAGAGATTTTTAAATGAATTATGTTAAATTTCAACAGTAAGAGAAGTGACAAAATGGATTCTGTGAAATTGACTTGAATGTAAGCCAACTATAATGACAGTTACAATCGATAAAATTTAGCAAAATTAATTTAAATATTAATTGAAATTAAAATAAAATAAAAACCATTTTTTGCATTAAATAGAAAGGCGCATATGCAGCTACTTCTAATGAAATACAAAGACAAATAATAGAAAAAACATAAATTTGAATTAAAAAGATAAATACATAAAAGAAACAGAAAAAGTAAACAATAATAATAATGATAACAATACACCTTTTTGCGCGCTCAACGCAGCAGCATTAAGTGATTGCATCAACAAAATTTTCCTAAAAATAACACAACAAAAAACTATAGTATTAAATAACAATGATTCTCTAATAATTGAAATAATAACTATAATGAAAAATACATAAAAATCAAATTAAGACATTTAGAACGTTTCAGATTAAGAAAGGTTGAATAAGCAATATCTGCTTGTGAATTTCTTCTTCCCCATTTACAAATCGATTATCTGCTAGCAACCAAACAAGGCACTATATATTAAGCTCTGATATATCAAAAAGAATGAAATCTAGGCATATAAGGAAATATAGGCAACCAGTTACTCTTACTTGACTTTTCCTAATGAATGTTTGGTATGTATAAACGACTAGCTGATGCCCGCGACTTCGTCCGCATAGTAACATATTATTGGAAACTTGTTGCTAGGGGTAAAATATTTTCGTGTCTTTATAGTTTTAATGTAAAAACCTTTTAAATGAAATATTATAATAACAAAATCCTTTTGTCATCTGAAATGTTTAATTAAAATCAAAACATCAAGTAAATAAACGATTTTTAATTTTCTCCATAAGTTATTAATACATTTTTTAAATATTGACATGAAATTTAATTACACATTGTGGTGTTTCAGTTTTACTTATATATATAAGGACCTGACGGACTTCCAGCACAAAATCTTTCTATCGTTTTTCCTAATAGGTGAAGGAGACATCCCGCGCATGCTCCGTAAAAACGCTGCAGACGATAACAATAAAACATTGTTGGAAATTGTGCTTGAAAACATTTTCGAAAATTAGTTAAAATTAAATAGAATGTTGCGTGGAAATGAAATATGTGTCATTGGAAAGCTAATTTTTTGAAGTTTAAGATAATGTTAAAATGGCTTTTGTACTATAATATGCTCCGAAGTTATTGCTGAAAAACTTTAAAATTTAAGGTAATTTTTAATTAATTAAATTTCTAATTGAAATTTCGAAAAGCTTTTCTTGGTGAGCACCTACTACCCAAGAAGCAACCACCTATCAAATTTAAAGTTTCTAGTCCCAGTGGTTTGGGAGATTCGATGATGAGTCAGTGAGTGACCTTCTCTTTTATATATATAGATTAGAACGAAGTCAAATAATAAGGAATATTTTGCTATAGGTGATGATAGAAATTAATAATAATTACAGAAAATAAAAAGGAATCGCGTATAAATAATTTAAAAAAATTGCACTCAGATGGAGAGACAGAAGTTACTGACTGCCACTAAGCCAACCTGACCACTTTCTTTCTCAGATTTTGGCATAAAATGTATTACATAGGTTCATTGAGTTTTCCAGATAGCACATTTGTGGAATTTTCAATTGGTTTTAATCATTCTCAGCAGTTAATTTTGAATATTATTTTTTCATTCTGTTCATAAATTTATTCATTTCTTTATTCTTTCAATTATAAAGTTGAATAGAATATCAATCTGTTGCCAGTTAAGGCAAAGACGTATAATTTTGGAACTCCTCAAGGCAAATCACCTGCGTATCGTAATTAACTGAAAAGTAATATCGTACTATTATTGTATTCATAGAATTTATGAGGGAAGTTCGGAATATAGCTGTTAAAATTTACGAGATATCAGAATTTTAAACCTGCAACAAGTGTTCTTTGTTGTTTTAGTAACATTTTCGATAAAGACCCACAGTTTTCTATTCCTAAAAAATTCTTTAACACCACAAAGGTGTTTGAAGGATCCTTTCAAAATATCTCCTAGTTTCTCTATTGGCGTAACGAGAGTTTAGTTATATTAACGTCCCGTTTAAAAGTAACAAGAGGGCTATTCTGGGGCGGACCTCGTGATTTTGAACTTCGGTCAGATGAGAAGGACAACATCGATCTGTCATCCCTTCTCCAAACTTCCGCGCCACACCAGTTGGAGGACGTTTAACCAAAGACTTCGGATTTGGCATGTACCAGGCCCACATGCACTGCGGGTTTCAGCGGCATCGGGTTTCGAACCTGGAATTCTATGGCCCCGAAGTCCAGACCTTACCACTAGGTCACCACGGTCTGTGGTGTAGATAGAAGCAGGCAAGGAAATATGGATACCCCTTGGGCCAGTTCTTGGAGGCACCGTGAAGATAACATTTTTGCATTTATTTTACGTTTATAAAGGCAGAAGTCAACAAATAAGACCAGAAGAGAGCGAAAAACAAATACTAAGCCCCTAGGGCCGTTTACCCCACTGCGTCGCTGAATTTCTCTATCAGGTCTTTCCACATTAACTGAGTGCATGTCCCAAGTACATAATGAGTAAACAAAATCTACAGTTTTGTCTTTGTTCTTCAGTTATTCCTGAATGTGCTCGAATTCTCAAGAAACGGCCTCAGACATCCTACGATAAATCTTCATCTAACAATGCAATTATTGTTGCTGCTACAATCAGGGGTCTTTCACCGAAAATGAACATACACAAACATTTTTCGAAATAATCTGAAAATCAAGTACTGAAACCAAACACTTATTAATTAACTTTTTAAAAAAGAACCATGAATGGAGTCTTTTGGGAATTCCTTAATAAAGCATGTAAACAAGGCGAATTTAAAGGTAATATTTTGGAAATTATGTGTCTTCTGCGGTAATATTTTGAAAGAAAATATATAACCGAATAGTCTAATTGCTAAAGAAACTCAAATAATTTATGTAGAATTTCTTATTCTGATGTTCTAAAGTTGTGCAATAATTCTGTGCGCACTCTAGCCAGATATAGCAAGAATTTTTTCGATATTTCTACAATATTTCTAATGAGCACAATCATCCATAGTAAACTGAAGGGAAGCCCTGTTTGCTGCGATTTGGTTTAAAAGGAATTTAATTCCGCAATTACCTCAATTCTGTAAAGCTTTCCTAGCCTTAAGAACACTGCATAGGTATTGGAGTAATTTTATTTTAGTAAGCATAAGCCCTCTGAAAAGCTTTTCTAATTCAGTTAAGTAAACATTTTACGAACATTTATTCACAAGATATAAATTCATGTGAGATAATTGGTATACAATGCACTTTTAAAGCGAGAGAAATAGAATTCAAATGAGTACTGAATTACAATTCAGAAAGGTGTGTGCTTCATCTAACATTATTTAATGAACATCGCAGCGGGCGCACTCTTATTCTTAATCCGTCTTTTATCTGGAAAAATAACGAAATCCACGAATATTTGTTTGGAATTCTCTTTCATGGTTCAAACTTTTGATAACAACGCTAGAATTACCTGCTTCCTTCTTAAAATATTTATTGAAGCGAATTGTAGGCGATTGTAGACAACAAATTTGATTTTATTGAATTTCCTTTGCTTATACCAGTAACACGGTTGAAATTAATGTTAAATAATCCGGTTGAAAACAGAAAATTAAATGTTTAGATTCCGTAATAATGTACTAAAAATGATTAAATTGATTAAGTCTGTAAAGTTTGATTAATAAATAATTGTGCGATAAATTCAAATGCCTTTCAAAACGATTAAAAAGTGAAATAATTTCATTAATATAATATAAATGTTATATAAATACCATTAAATCTTAAAATTAAGCTCCTTTTAAGAGTAAAAGTGCCGCAGTTTTCACAAAAATAATATGAGAATTCAATTTCATGAAAGGCTCTTCATGGAAATATTACAAAACATTTTAATAACTAACTTTTAAGCGTGTTAGATAAGGGTAACACTTTTCATCGTGTGAATGATGTTTTATATTATTTTTTATTTATGAAAAACTATTTGTGGTAAGTTTTCCTAATTTTATAGTCCTTTTAGCTGCAGTTGAAGACAGCTATTGAGATGTTGTCACTGAAGCAACCTGTCTTTAAAATTTCAAATCGCGTTCTGCACTATTCAAAATTTTCGAGTTTTGGGTGTGTTTATGTCAACTACTAAATCAGAAATAAATATTTAAATCGATTTAAAATACTTTTGAAACCTTTCAGCGTTTACTTCTTAAAAAGTTCAAGCGTATTTTAGATTGATTACCCGCCAACTTAAATTCGATAATCTTTTAATAAAATTTTTGAATTAATTACCAATTGAATTTTTATTAATTAACATCTGGGCTTGAACAAGTTAGTTTAGTCTTTCAGCAGGCTTTTTTTTACCCAGATGTATATTTTTGCGTCATTGAAGGAAAAAGTGAAAATTCTTCACTGACATAGATGACATTAAAAAATAAAATAAATGAAAATGTCGGGGTTTATTGGGGCTAATTTTTAGACATTTATAGAAGATAGAGTATAGAAATGATTTTAGGTCGTCTCAAGGTGTGCAAAGTTGTGCAAATTTTTTAATTCACTTTAAATTTGAAAATTTAATGAAAAAAACCTTTTAAAATATAGTATAAAAATATGGAAAATATTAAAATAATCTGTTAAAAACGGTATCGTTTGCCAGACCTAGAATCAGACATCATGAAAAATCTAAAATTAGACAGATAAAGAGCAATGTAAGTCTTTACAGAACGAAATCCGAAGGCTCACTGAAACGTGACTCAAGTGTTCCAAAGACATTCTTCAACTTTAACCTCCATAAAACCTCTTAAGACTCCGTGTTTATATAAAAAAAATTATGGCTTTCAGGTTCTAAACGGTTTTCTACCTGCCCCCAAAGAAAATAAACCCATTTGCCTAACTCGAATTTTCGATTTTTCTCTCGCTACAAACCGAAACTGGACCACTGTGCGTTGGTGTAATGCAGAAATTTTTAAGGTAATATACCTTATCGTCATCTACATTGTTTGAAATTACAAGGAACACATTTCTATTTGTCCTTGTAGAATTTATAAACGAGACGAAATCAATCAAATTAAATTTTTACTGTAGCAACCAAAGAATGGGAATCTACAGCAAATATGTAGGCAATCACTCGGACAGTTTTGTGCCTTTGAATCTTTGAACAGCAACTCCTTGTCTTGTCTTGCGATTGGCACTGGAAATAGCCTCTGCAGGCTTACTTCAAGGATAGAGGCCTTAGCGAAACGCTGGAAGCACATGATTTAAAATATGAAATTTCAAATGGAAGAAAGTAAAAGCAGATATTTGATGTAACACAAAAACTGTGGTTCTTGTCAAAAGGATAGAATAAGAGTCCGAAGATCGAAAACGGCCAAAACATTAGGGCGTATATGGTGCAATACATTATAATACCTGGAAGAAGGATTCTCTCAACATCAAGTACTGTAAAATCGACCTAGTTTGCCATAGGTTATTTTCCGAAGGTGCTATTAATTGCTGGAAAACAAAATTTCCCCAAAATCTGATCCTATAACGTAAAGAAATTTTTACAAAGCAAATTATCAAATAGAAATATTATCAATTCTCACATCAAATCACATTTAGAAATATCTGCACGAATGTTTTCTGCCTATATGTCAGCAAATCAGTCGAGACATTTTCTAATGGTCTTGGTAGACGTCTAGACGTTTCATTATTTCCAAAATATTGCCTATGAAGAAGGTTTGGTAATCAACGCATTCTTGGAAATTCATCATAAACACGAAAACAATCGAACTACAGGCATTTATCGTATTATTATCTTTGTTCAAAGACATAGCTAGAAACGTTAAAGAAACAACAACACAACACCTCATAGAATATCGTTAACGTATTGTAGTGTTTGCGAGAAAACTACCGAATGAAAACCACTTTCGAAGGCATCAGAATTCTTGGATTTGATACAGATGCAGAAAATAAATTTCTGAGACTAGATTTTTCAAACAATATCTAGAACCTTTTTCTTGGTTATCATGCCTAATCTCTTAAAAAGCCTTCACACATGATTTGAATTATATAAATCTATTTTTTAAAAATTACTAGATATTATTTGTAATTTAAGGCATAAAAATAGCCGAAAATTATCGGCATAATCGCATGCTTCGGTGCAATAACGTAAAAATGACATCATAAAGAAATTAAATTTATGATGCAATTCCATATTCATTACTCAATTTACTCTTCCTATTACAGTCAGCAGTTGTACCAGATGCAATAGGGAATGTTTATATTTGTGATACAGTTTTAAATATTTTCATATCTGCATATGTTTATACGAGATATGGCCTTATTTTCCTTATACAATATCGGTTATTTTTTATTTAATCTTCAATTCTTTAATATCAAATATTTTCTGAAGTCTTTGGGTTTAGTTTTTGCAATATAATTGTTTATAAAAAACTAATTCGCAAATAATTACATATTCATTACAGTAAGAAAATTAATTTCTTGCCTCCTCTGAAGAAATCACAAATTAGCTTTTTAGAGATGTTGCATTTTTTGCAGTATGGAAATAGAAACTGTATGAAATAATCGAATAGTGATGCGGAAAGCGTATATATTTCTTTTATAATGAGAAAAGTTTAAATTTATTGATACTCATTAAATTACTTTGTCCATATATGTATCAGTAAAAATATGGTCACTGATTGAGAGTTTTGGAAGTTATATTTCTAATGATGCGTTGTAATATGGTTTAATTTTCTGGCACAATATCCATATTAGGACATGCTACACCAAACATAAGCTGCCCTTTAAAGATAAAGACAGCTTTGATGGAAAATAAAGTTTACAAATGATCCAATGTAAAAAAAACTAATCCAATTATGGTTGCCGAAAATAAAATGCTTTCATGAAAAAACTATTGAGGATAATTAAGGATGGATCATAAGTTTTATTCGTAATAAAAAAAAATCTCATTTATGAACCTTGATCTCTAAACTACTACTTTTGTTTGAACTTTTTTAGGCATCCTACACTGTTCCTGCTCCATCCTCAAATATGTGACTCACAATACTGCGAGTGAGTCTTGGACGAGCTAACTTGGACTAACGGTATATTTTGCAAAATTTGTTCTCTATATTAGTCTTAATAAATCATTCTAACTAGTCTCTCTAACTAAATCTTGGACTCTCTCATGTGATGGACTGTGAGGAATCTTGGACTCTTACTAATAATAAATTTATTCCAAATTTTCTTCTTAAATTAGTCTTAATAAATCTCTCTAACTAGTCTAACTAACTAGTGTCTCTAACTAAATCTTGCTCTCTAAACTAGTATTTTTGTTTGGACCATCTGAAGCAACACCATACTGTTCCTGTCCCATCCTCTCATATGATGAACTGTGAGGGAATCTTGGACTTTTACTAACTATATCTTTATGCCACATTCCAGGCTTTTTCCACCAGGCCACCAAATCACTTACTTGACTGAGGTATTAAAAAAATCTCTATTAGTATTAAAGTAATAAATTTATTCCTTTCATCTAGCTTGTTGCGATTTTGTTTTCTCACATTCATATACGTAGGAATAGACAGACAGTCCTTTTTTGAAGGATTTGGACCAAACTTTGTTTCAAATCTACGTTTCTAATAAAGAAATCATATACCAAATTTTATTTATGCACCTAATTGCGTTTTTGAGCTATCGTGTGCATAAGCACCTAAGCACACAGACATAATTCAAAACGTTCTTTTGCATACACAAGGCAGTCTAAAATGCACAGATTCAGCCAAATCTCAAGGTCGAATTTTGGTTTCTCAAGTCGTACCACAGCCTAAGGCCCGGTGCACACTAGCCGATTTATGTCGCTGAAGCTATAAAAATAACAATAGAAACCATATGCCCCCTGTGGAGACACATAGGGGAAATGGGGGTTACTAATGTTATTTTTATAGCTTCAACGACACGTATCGGCTAGTGTGCACCGAGCCTTAAGCTGTGGTACGACTTGAGCAACCTTACCCTATTATAATCACGAAAAAATTCGACCTTGAGATTTGACTGAATCTCTGCATTTACGTCCAATCAGCAACGCTGACGGCAGTGCGATGACTACTAGCATCGGCGATGTTAATTCCATCATTTAGAACGGAGTTTCGATGCGTTACAACCTAACCTCGAAGAAAAATAAGTTTTCAGTAGTTTTCTTATGTCATATTTCGTAAGACGTAGAACAATAATACGAGTATATTATAATAACATAACATGTTATAACAAAAAAATGTTACTATTTCTTAAGGTATCATATCTGTGCTATTTGAATAGTTGATTTTATGCAGTATTGACTCTCTGGTTCAATTCATTCTCTTATGATGCTTACTTAAAATTTCACACGCCGTTGCTTAAGTTGCACCACAAATGAGGTTTAAATCGTACCATTTATACCTTACGGATCTCTTGCGCATTTAAAGATATATATCATTTATTGAAAGATAATATTGTTCTTTTTAATATGTAATGTGAAATGTGCTTTTTCCAATTTTTAGACAGAGTCCATAAACGTGGCAAAACGTACCGATAATACTTAAAGGGAATAAGATATGGACTAGGCGTTATTAAAATTACTCAATGGTGATATGGGCTTCAATGAAAGTATAATATTCCTAAGCCGAAACTGCAACGTCTTCTAGAACTAAATAAACATTATGAATTTGGAAAACCGAAAGGATTGACTCAAGACCGAATAGTTTACTCAAAGCATAGTAATAGAAGGTGTTTTTGCTTCATTTGCTTCCAAGGTAAGACTAAGGACGTAGGTAGTGCAACTTAAGAACCGGTTTCCTTAGTCGTACTAGTGTTATTACTTTAAAATTTCTTTATTTACTTCGACATAGTACATGAATTTTGAACTTTTTCGAAATAAGTAACTGCAAAATTCATCGAAGTTGTGAATAATGAAAAAATTAATTCTTTACTTAGTAAAACCTGAAATTTGTAGACTTTTTTCCTTACGGGATACGATTTAAGCAACCTTACCCTACTTTCACATCGCTTGCGAGAAGATAAAAAGAGTTTCAAGAAAATGAACATTTTTCGTTTTATATGTAGAATTTTATTGAACAAAAAACCAATCATTTGCGCTAAAAGTTAAGTTAATATATTTGAGTAGTGATTTTTGTTTTAATATCTTTGTTTTCTTTTTCCACGATTTATTTTTATATATCCTTCCCTATTTTTTTATTATTTTTTTCCTCTATTAATTCACTTTTCATATTTTGATTCCCTTTCTTTTCGTATTTTGTGCCTTGCATTTTTGTATGCATTTGTACATTCTTGTAATATTGATTCTTTGAATATTGAGATTTTGGCTCTAAATTCTTGATGGAATTCAGCATGATTTTCTTTGTTTATTATTTTTATTCTGTTTCTTTTTACTTCGCCTTGTCTTCTCCATTTCATTATTTTACATTATTGCTGTTTATTTTCAAGACTTCGTTTTATTTTCCTTCTCACTTACTTTTCTTGTAAGGAATTGTTTTGTACACGGACTGAATAGTGTTCTATACTTACTTCTGTAATAATTTGTGTACTTTGTGGTGCACGCGAAGCATCTCATGTTCAATAATAAATAAATATATAACATATCCTTAAATACTTTAGAATCACTTTCAGGACTATGTAATTGGACGTAATAATAATGATTTTGAGTTATCATTTATAATTATTGACAAGAGCAAAATTATTTTAAATCTTGTCTCATATTTAACGCACGTACCATTTTTCAACATTATATGAAATCACTATGTCACGTACATCACCTATCAGGACTAAGATGAGCCAAAATGCGGCAACATCATCATGATAACGAGATTTCTAAAAGGGCACAGGCAATAGATATTAGCCTCACCAGCCATTCCTACAAAATTTTCATATCCGCGGCATAGACCGTGATTGATTAGCCAGATAAAAAAGGCAAATATAATCTCACATTAAGATAGGCGGGTAAGGATAATTTAATGAAAATGTCAAAATATATATACCCTAAGGCCTCGTTAACAAAGTGCATCGCTTATCTCGCGAACTCATCCTTACCAGAAAAATAATAATTACCCTCCACTAAAGGCTACAGCCATTATATCTTCATTTACTTAGCTTGACACTGAATTTAGATGCAGCGATAATAAGAAGGCCGTGGCTTTAAAATAGATTCTGAAATGGGGTAGCCTCTTAGTAATGCCTATAATAAAACTTGTTATGACGTGGAAAGTAAAGACTACCATGCTGAGGTTTCATATCGCTAAATGGTAGCCTGCAGAGTTTCGGAAGTAAAACTAAATGTTTTATGGAAATGTTTCATCTGGACCAGCTCGAAATGGTTGAGCAAATTGTTTTTCCTAAAATAACTAACATAACTTAGCTGAAAATGCAGGCTCTTATTACTTAGTTATACTTCTGTAAACATTATTTCCAAGCTTCTGTAATTCAGGCAAAATATACAAAGTAAAATTTCCCATGACCTTTCTTCTTCGACCTTTCATTGCGCCGGTATGTAAATTTGCGTCATTTACGTTTTTGCCGTTTCCACACGCTTTTATTTAACTTGATTTGTTTCATGCTTATAAAGGAATTTTGTGTTGGATTTTTCACTCTCTTTCTAATAAGCTACAGTTCTAAAATTCTGCACATTTCAGTATTTTTGAGGAAATTACAAAAAATATTGTAATAATTCCGACTAATAATAAAAATATTAAAATTAATATTTTTCGGACTTATTTATCAAGTCATCGCGTAATTTTAATTTAATTTTGATTCCATCTGAGAGGCGCCATCTGGTAGTCATTACAAGATTCCATAACACATATAATAATGAATTTTGAAATATATTAAAAGCTCAGTAAAAGATATTAAGAAGATGAAAATTAAGAAAAAAATCAAAGAAAAATCAAGAAGTCAAAATTAAGAATAAGAAACAGTAGAAAAAACCATTAAAACAAAAAGGGTTTTTCAACCCTCTCTTTTGTAAATGCATTAAAAAGTGTAAAAAAAAATTTTTTTATCAGAAGTCAGAACGTCAAAGTGAAAATCGTAAAAACACGAGACACTGAAAACAATGCGATAAGGAACATAAGTCATGGTGAATATCATAAGAAAAAATTCCTAAACTTTCATTAAAAATTAAACTTATTATGACTATGATTGAAATTCCAATTTACTTAGAAAATTTATATCAGCGCCTCATTTTTTTACGATTTTTGATGTTACCTCCAGACTTTTTACTTTCTCGTATACGAAATATACAAAGAGAAAGTATTGTAATCGTCAAAATATTCGAACTCGAGATTTTGACGAATCTCCACATTTTAGACCTCCCTGAATCCGAAAAACACGATTTTCGAATTATGTCTGTGTGTCTGTGAACACGATTACTTGAAAACTATTAAAGCTACAGGGATGAAATTTGGTACGTGGTCTTTAAAAATAATTTGTAGGTTTCTATCAAATTTTGGACAAAATCCGTCCACGGGAAGTCTATCTGTCCGCTGTCATGTGAACACTATAACTCAAAAACTTGAATAGCTAGATGAATAAAATTTGGTACACAGTTTTATCATCATGAATGTAAGTCCGTTTAAAATTTTGGGCCAAATCCGTCAAAGGATTGACTCTCTGTCTGTCTGTATAATCGCATACTTGTAAAAATTATATCTCCTAAACTCTTTGGCTTAGATAAATAAAAATTGGTATGACGTTTCCTAACATTAATTATAGATCTATGCTCAAATTTCGTTTCAATCCGTTGAAAAAAAGCTGTTCAAATTGCATATTTGGTTCAAAATGCACATTGCGACTGTGTGTTGGCGAGCGTTTCGCTATTTTACTGAAGTCAGTACAGTTGGCTTTTGACCTTGGCGGTCTACGAAAGAAATTGTAGGTTCGGACGCTCTTCGGAAATTATGGCAACCCCCTGAACCCGAAACCTCGTTCTGACATTCTCCAGATGGAAGGTATGGTGAAATCTTGCGTGTTATCTGTAGTAAGATTTCGTTCTCAAAAACTTTAAATAAAGTTGCGCAATTAACTTACGCAATTTTTTTAATTGTTATCATTTTCCTTTTACATATAATCATAAAAATGGGCGGAGGTCATTTTAAAATTATAATGACTCAGAGTTTAGGAAGCAAACGGGACAAATAGTATACGGGACGTATGGCAACCCTAATTAGAGAGAAAATGACACCTTTTTGGGAAGTATACGAGAAAGTTTAGGGTAGACCACTTCCGCTGGTTATTAAAAAAATTCTACTTTTTTAATACACTAATAAAAAAGTGTTTTTAATTTTTATTATTAAGTTGTTTTCGAGTTATTTAATTATCAATGAATTGACTAATTTGCTTTAAAATTTTTATTTGAATTTTGAAGTTTTTTAATAAATACATCTTAATTGTTTAATTATTTTAATATACAATTTTTATTTTAATAAAAAGCTTTAAAAAATTTTTAATTATTTTCCTTAACCATCACACTCATTTATATAAGTTTATATGTTTATTCAATGAAAAAGTCGTACAGTGCCGGATGAAACTGATCTTACCTAATACCGAAAAATGAAATCTAAAGATGAAAATGCACAGACGCTATTCAGTTACATATTTTTGCTCTATAACAATACTCGGAAAAGAATTTCTTTTATCATTCCTCGACTACAAAGAGTGGGGGGCGGGGAAATCTCTTTTTTTTTTCTTTTTTTTTAAGAATAAGTTTAAATCCAGACGTTCTGCAATTTTATCGAAACTCAAGAATGCTACCCCTCTTAGTTTCATTCACCGTTTTAAAATATGAATGGCATCTTACGTGATTCTTAACTCTAAATATTGCATGCTTTAATGTAATGTAAATTTGTTCAGTAAATTCCATTTGAATGAGGTTATACATCTTTCTTGAATAAACCGTTTTTAAAATATCCTAAATGTGTCCTGATGTGGATGTTACTTTTTCGTTCTTACTGAATGTCCTTAGGCAATATCTCATTAAGGAATTAATAAATATTATCTTTATAGGTTAACAGTTCTTGAAGTAGCTAATACTAAAATAATGCATTTTTTCAAAGAAAAAAATCTGCAATCAAACTAAATTCACGAGGTATTTATAACCTAAAAGCGGTAT
The DNA here is from genome assembly GCA_013235015.1 of Araneus ventricosus. NCBI lineage: Eukaryota > Metazoa > Arthropoda > Arachnida > Araneae > Araneidae > Araneus > Araneus ventricosus. The sequence goes on along the minus strand of BGPR01000428.1, from coordinate 244,286 downwards.
TAGAAATAAAAATCATACATTAAGGAATGCCTTAGTTTCATCAGTGATACCAGAACTGTAATCGGCCTTATACAAAATTTATTATTAACATTATTTAAAAAAATCCCGTTCTTTCATGAAAAAATTTTAATTAAATAATATAATTAATAATTATAAAATTTTTCGAGAAGTTGCTTTCTGTATTAAAAGAACTGTGATTTCCGATTATTCGGGCTAAATATATTTTCCTTACATATGCATAGTTTAGGTGCATTGTCTATAAAAACAATACAAAGGTAACGCGCTATCCAAACTTCGAGAAGTTGTAAAAAATATCGAGAGGCTTTATTTACTATCTCAGAAATCAACTGACATTCATACTAGCGCTAATAATGTTTTTTTTTTTATTGCCCACGCCGACCCTGCTTAACCAAAGGGTGTAAAGCATGTCACGAGTCGGCGGGAAGAAAAATTTCAATATAAATATTACCGTAATACAAAGCAATACAATATATGTATACAATACAAAAAAATGGGTAATACAATACAAAGTACAAATGTCAAGATAAATACATTAAAATACAAACAACAAATATAATAAATAATTACAAACATAAATAATAAATAAATGAAAATATATGTAATAAATAAATAAACATACATAAAATAAACAAAAAACGAAAAATTCATAAAATGTAATAAATAGTAAATAAAATTTAATAAAATGTAATAAATAGAAAATAAAATTTAATAAAATGTAATAAATAGTAAATAAAATTTAATAAAAACAGAAGAAAAAAAAATAAAATTATAAGAAGTACAACCTCATGCAACAGGGGCAAGAAACAAGAAGTACTCTAAAAAGAATTTTTTAAAAACCGAAGTCTGAGATACAATTAATAATTCGCTACTAATGTTTGGTAATTTTTTTTTACTTCTCCTTGAAAGCACTCGGAAATTTCTTGAAAGAAATTTTTCTATGAAGTTAGCTGAAAAAAATAATTTTGCATGGAATTCTGTACAAAACTAAAGATATACGTTATCTCGTAATTAAAGATAATCTAATTATTGAGCAAAAACTGTTTTTATAGCTGTTAATCAGGCCCTAATTATGCATCGGTATCCTCTTTCATTATTAATGATAATTTAATTGCAGATCGATTTGTTAAATAAGCCCCTTTTTTGAACATGAACGAAATTCTGATGGCCAGAACGAAACTTAAGTCCATTTCCCACATTACAAATTGTTAAACCATAGCAACTTGTTCCTCATAACATTTCAAAATCACAAGGCCCACGCATACTGTTATTTTTCGGTTGAAGCGCGAATTAATGACCGATCACGAAACACTAAGCAACAACTGTCAAGTTATCGGAATATACAGAGTGTTTAAAAAAACTTTGTTAAAATGAAGGGCAAATCAGGCATACGATAAGAATCCCAAATCACATAGGAACATAAGTGCGCAAACACCATACGGAGCCGCTGGAGGGAGTAGTTAATCACACATATGTAAAGCAATCCCGCAATCTTCCAGAAATGCTGTTCCCATATCTGTGTGTCAAAATTTTCGTTTTCAGCGGTAAATATATAATTGCACTTCAATTTAGATAATACGCACTTGGTACATTGAACTGTAATTCGGATACTTTGCACTATAATACGAATTCTTTGCACTATAATTCGGATACTTTGCGTTTTAATTCGGATACTTTGCACTATAATTCGAATATTTTGCACTATAATTCGGATACTTTGCACTCAAAATCAATTTTTATGGCATTGTTTCAAAAATTTTAAATTGGGCAGATTGCTAACTAAAAAAGGAAATAAAAAATATGCATATTATAAAAAAGTTTATTACAAAAAATGAAAAAGGTTTTAAAATGTATAAAGCACGAGTGAAAGCTACTTTTGGCACAAAGTAAACGAACATAATTGAGAATAACGAAATATAAAAAAATAATACAACACTAAACAATACTTATTGTATTAAAGGAGCATTCTTGGCTCTAGCGGGCAGACCTCTTTTAGGTTTCTGCCCAAGAGGTGAACATATAGTTTCGTTTGGCGCTTTCTCCTGCCCCATACTTACACTGTAAAAAATATCCGTTTTTTTTCCCGGACTTTTTCCGTATATTTGACGGTTTAAAGCTGTTTTGTTGACAAAACGGTTTTTCACCGTTTTTCGCTCCAGCCATAAACGGTTTACAACCGTCAGTTCAAATTCGATTTTTCGTCATACGGTATTGCTTTCCGTACGATAACTTTTCCTTTTCTTAAATGTAATTTTATTGCATTCATTTCATGTTTTTAATAGGGTTCCATCTCCGTAACCTTACAACTCGTGTTCTGGCAATAGTTGATTTTTACACCACTTGGTGGCGCCACTAGAGCTATAGCGATTTTAAAACTCAAATAGATTATGTTTGCTTTATTTTGTGAATCTCCGGTGGTCTAGTGGTTAGAGCGACTGTCTTATATTTCCATGAACGCGGTTTCGATCCCCGGCTCGGAGAAGTTAGAAGTTTTGTCACCATCTTGCATCGAAATCGTCCAAGTAAGTTTAATTAAAAATTATATTAATGAAATTAATAATTAAGCCTTGATTAATTAATATTCCTAATTGATAATACACATCAGCACATTTCAACTCAACTCGAACAGAAGGAGAAAAACAACTCAACTCAGTCGATGACGTCACTTACTTTGATGATTTAATTTTTACGGAGAAAGCTTGATTTCATACGGTGAAAAACCGTTGTGACTACGGATTTACTTCGTAACTTTTACAGTTTTGCACAACCAACCCAGCTGCCAGTTTAAAACCGTAAATTTTACAGGATTTTTTTTACAGTGTGTTATGATGCCAAAGCTATGTTTAGGAATATATTTTTTTTGAAAAAACAGGACACGAGTATATGGAAACAGAACCGTTACTGCCAGGGGTAGATACTGTAACTTTCCGACACATTTATTGTATTCAGTTTTATATAGATCATGTGAGGTATATATGAAATATGCCCATTCATGCGAATGGACCACTTCTGCATTTATATTCTGTTTAAACTGTAAAGATGGCAAATGAAACACAGATTGGTTTCCGTTTCTTTCTTCTAAAATTTTGACTTCTAATTTTTCCCACTGATTTATAGTTTTGTCCAAATCCTTGTGGGGACATACAAGCCATTTTACATACGGTTTCATGCAAAATGGTTTGTAATTCGGATTAACTAGATTGCGTTCATTTCACAATTGCACTTCAAACACTTCAAGGAACTGGCCACCAGGGAGACACTCACGAAATGTATTTTTCATCTATGCCTGTAATGTCACATAGTTTGCCATTAATATTTTCAACTATATGAAAATAGCACGTCAATCGTCGAAAGGGAAGGTCGAAAACATCTCTGAAGCTGTTGGTTTCTAAAGGGGTAAGTTTTTTACCTTATGAAAGCTTATTAATTAAGCTTGATGGCTAATATTTTGTTGCTCTTATTAGCGTATTTAATGTTTTTTTTCTTTTCCTTTTGACGTTTGTTCTTGTGGATTTGCTCCTGGGTTTTTGGGGGGAGTTCGGGCTATGAGAAGCTTTGTCTTGGCCCAAAATAGGCCTGCTTCTACAGAAAATTCCCTAAATATTCTTTTGAATCCATTTCGAATAGTTTCTAGCCCTTGAAAAAGTGAACTAGAATGGATTCCTTGTTTTTGTTGTCTGCATTTCGTTTACTTCAAATACTATAGGATTGCTTGTATTACTTTCTTTTTTTAATTTTGGCTTTATTGGTATATCTGTCTGAAGCTGTTAGCTATTACACTGCTGGCATCAGTCAATAAAATTTTCAAATTCCACTCAGTTTCATTTGTTTTATAGAATGGGTCTTTCACAAAATTAAATCGTTCTCCCGCTGGTATGGTACGGAAGTTTAGATAAGGGATCTTATGTTTGGTCCGTTTGATTATGGACTGTAATTATGAAACTACAATTGATTTAGACGATTTCCATGATTTTTAGTGATTTATTGAAGATGATGCTCCCGAATGGAGACATCCGACCAACACGAACGAATGGCAGAAGCCAATCTGGCAAAAACAAACATTCTTACAGAATAACCGCCAAACTGGCGTTGGGGTTACAGTTAAACACAAATCTTTGCAATACAGGCGCCAACAAGGGGTGTCAGCTCAGGTGTCGTCCTCGTCATCTCACCGCGTTTAAAAATTAGTAGGTCCGTCCAAAAGTAGTCCTCGAATTGCTTCAAAACGGGTCGTTAATATAAATAAACTAAACTAAACACAGTGGATTTAAATTCATACCTTCAAAGTGTTGTTACGTTGAGTTTAGTTATTTTAATTATTGTCCTGTTTTTGAAGCAAAACAAGGATATTTGGGGACGGACCTCGCCATTTTGAACCGTGGACGGATTGCAAGGACAACACATGAGCTGGCACCCCGTCTAGAAACTTCCGCACCACACCAGCGGCAGAACGGTTGGCCCCCTACGTATGATTTTACGTGCAACAGGCCGAATACACGACGGATCTTTAGTGGAATCGGGTTTCAAATCTGGAGCTCTCCGGCTCCGAGGCCGACAGTTTAGCACTAGGCCAAAGCGGACTCATTTTAGTTTGAAAAGATACAAAAAATAAGTATAGAAGCAGTGATAATGTCTCAAGATAGCTGTGCCAGGACGCTCTAACCTGTGTCACAAAAATCGCACTGTTTTAAGGACATTTTCACAATTTTTTCTTGTTTATTTCTCGTGAAAAAAATCAGTGCCAGAACGGTGTTCCGGCTGCAGTGCACCCCTATAGAGAAGCAACGATGCATTGTGCACACGCATGAGTCGCGGCAATGTACGGCGCAGAGCCATATTATCAATCAGCCAGTGTTACTAATTTGACGGATGAAATTTCCGGCCTTGAATTATTCTGACTTTTTCCCTTCCCTTTATGAGATGGTAAATCCCTCAAAACAGGAATGATTTCCCCTATTGACAACACTCCAATCAATGCAATGTTGCCGACTGCAAAAATTACCTTGTATTTAGTTTATTCAAAGTATAACATCTGTTTCATAATGGAAAGTAATTAATGCAAGTGATATTTTTTCTTGAGTGCATTATATTTGTTCAAAGTTGAAACATTTTTTTCATGCTGAATAAATTTAATTATAGTGGAATAATTTCTTTTCGCGTGCAATATATTTGTTATGAGTGCAAATTATTTTTATCAAAGTGAATTTGATCCAAATTAAAGTGCAAATAATTCCCACCCGTTTTCAGCACGGCTGAGATCCCTCGCGTTTCAGCAGACCAGCCCGAACACATCTGCAGGCCACCTTTCCCGGGCGCTGTATTGATCGTGGTTAACCAGTCGCATAACTACAGCGATTACCAAATCTGTCCCCTTAGACTTTTTCTTTTAGGATTTTTTTAAAAGGACTTGTGTTAGAAACATCTGCTCTATCGCAGAAAGACTTAGGAAAATTTTTTCAGGCAGTAGATGTGTTTGAAATATGCTTGGTATTTCTGAGAAGGTGCGTCATTCTGTGCAGCGTCGATGTAAGGCGTTACAATGTTTCTGGCAAAAACTTTGAGCATCTACTATAGTATTATTGTTCCTAAATAAAATATGGTAGAAAATTCTTCGTCGTGGTCGTGTGATTTCAAATACCGCCTGCTGCCTCCAGATGGCGTTTGCGCACATATTTCCCTATGTGATTTTGGATTCTTATTCTTCCCTTTCATTTTGGCCACGATTTTTTAAACACCCTGTACAGCACCACTACGTATAAGATGTCATTACATACTTTGCCATATAATCGAACAGAAATGTTTGAAATATTTTCAATTATTTGATGATACAAAATCATATTGTCCTTTATCTCTACTAATAATAAAGGAGAATAAGTGGCAGACCACTAGAATTAGAGCTACGAGATTTGGCACAAACATACTTTGAAGGGTGGGAATGTGCACACCTCTGAGGCCTTTTTTGAAATTTTAATTAATTAAACAATCGGTGTTTTTCCATAATAACTTCCAAGAATATTACAACAAAAATCATTTTTACGCCATCTGAAAGTTCAAACAGTTACCTTTCCAATGATATGAATTAAATTCCCTTTGCAATGTTTTCTCGAAATTTAATAAATTTTTAAAAATATTTTTTGGTATAATTTGGAACAATGCTTTTCATTGTTGCAAAGCAACTTAAACCGCTTTCATTGTTTAAACAACTATTTAATTGTATATATCTCTTTCATTGTTGTAATCTGAGATAGGGTGCTAATACATTTTGCTTTCATATTTTATTTCATCAAAATTTTTGTGAAATATGTAAAGTAAGCTCCCCAAGATATTGCTTTGCTTACATTAAGAAATATATCCATTAAGCTGAATGGTTATGGTTGCTTTGTTTTCCTTCTTTTCTCAGCATGTTTTAATCCAGCTAACATGCAGCTGACCATGAAATGTGGTGCATCATTTTAATGTTTAAATCAAATGCATATTTTACAAGAGGAATAAGAAACTGAAGATGGTGCCGACAACATGGAATTAGAGGTTACATGACATGATCAGTTATTTGACTCCATTGACAACATTATGTTGACAATGAAAAGAAGAGGTCTAACTAATAGAACATGGGTTAAATATCTACCACAATCTGAAATTTTTTAAATTATGTTGTTAAGAGAACCATGAATGTGAAATGATGCAAGATTCAATTGAATTTATATTCCCGGCGAACAAGCTGGTCGCCGAAGGCGGCTAGATGATCTTGCTCTTTATTATTAATAAAGTTTATTCGGGGCGGTATATATAAACAATGTTATTCTTCTGTTGAAACGCGACTTTACCTCTGATCACGAAACACACTAAACTACCACTGTCTAGTTATCGGAATAAACATTATCTGTTGGAATATTTCAATACACACTTTGCCACATAGTCTTCTGAATTAGTTGGTTATACCGAACAATCTAGTTCTTAATTATCTATAAAATTTGGAAGGGTCGATAGAATAAAATTCTATGAATCAAATATTTTATTTGTCTTTCGGTATTTTTAATTAAAATTTATTTTTGTTTCATTTCTGTGTAATTCCCATAGTAGTGAACTTTTATAACAATATTAATTCTTAAAACTAAAAATGAAAATTGGTTGGTCTTTCGAAAACGATGCAAAACAATTTTTATGAAATAAAATTTTGAGTTTCATTCCTTTGCATTTATTCAACCATTTTAATTAATTTCTTAATTTATATATTATAAATACTTTTTAGTTTATCATTTTGTGAGTTTTATAACAGAATCAACCATCATTTAATATATTTCCAGAGAGATTCTTTTGTTAGCTTTATAGTCATAATTTTCTTTAATTAATTTTTTTAATGCTAAATAGCTCATTTTTTATATAAACTAGACGGCATAATATTTTTTCTTGATCTATTTCAATTAGAATGTTACCTCAATGGTCCCATTTCATCTATATATTCATTTCAATGGCATTTTCCGAAATTAAATTTTCAGAAAGAAAAAAAAATCGTAGAATTTTCATGGAAGGAGAAAATTAATTCCCTCATAAGGAAACTGGATGCATTAATGCAACGTCATGTTCACGGGACGACGATTTTCTATTAAAATACTGTCGCAAAAGTAGAAAACTGAAAGAAAAGAAGTTTATTTAACGGAACTGGAAACAAAAATGGTCCAATGATTCTACCTTTCTATTCAATTATTGAGTTTAATTATATTAATGTTCCGCTTTGAAGGTATACGAGGACTATTTTGGGACGGATCTCGTAATTTCGAGCAGCAGTCAGATGACGAGGAAGGCGACAGAGCTGAGGTCTCCCATTTCCAAACATCCATACCACACCTACAGGAGGAAGCTTGACCCTCAACTGATGTAACGTGCACTACACCCGCATACACGAAGGATCTTCCATGGAATTGGATCTGAAACCTCCCACTGTCAGGTCACGAGGCTGTAACTTCTAGGCCCACGTCGAGGTCAAGTTAACTGCATATGTAGAGATGAGATTTACTGGTCTAGTCACCGAGGTATTAGGTACGTAGAACGATTGATACTTAAGTGCTTCATATTGACTTGTACAATACCTCACTACTCAGCTTCTCAACCTATCATGGCTGTATTGCGCATATATCAGAAGTACTCCATTGTGAGAAACACAGAGCTGGCGACACAATCAAAGAAATACTACTTCATAACAAAATAACAAATTTAATAGAACAACAACTAAATTAAAATCCTAAATTAAATCATAACATCATTAAACATGTTAGCGGTAAGATGATACAAAAAAGAAGAGAGTGAACAGAAGTAATCATCGTCTTTAAGTACCCCAACAGGCTTCTAACAGACAAAGGAAAAATATTTTTTAAAAAATGTTAAGTTAGACCTTAATTAGAGACTTTAAACTAGTAATACTGGAAAAAATGCATTTTTTTTAAAAATTGCTTAAGTGTCAGTAAATATTATTTTGAATTTCATGTGTAGGGGAAGTCCACGGAGGGGACTTTTGTCTTATATTCATTGAAGAATGAGAGTTAAATATTAAAACTATTTTTGTAGAAACGTATTGAATAGCTTTCTTAAAACTTAAATTATACATATGGACAAAAATATTAGGGCATTTGTTGCACTTTCTAATTTTTATCACCCCGGGATTGTAAAAAGCATCTTTTCGTGAGAATGACCCATTTACTGATATATTTATTAGATGCAAGTAAATTAATTAGTAAATACTTGAACAAACTTACACTTATCAGCGCCTTATGCTTTTACGATTTTGTTTTGACCTCTGTTTTTTGGATAAAATATTTTCTAATTTCCAGAACATTAGCAAAAGTTCGTTTTTAAAAAACTTTTTTATAAATTTCTGTTCTTCTTCTAATGTTTCTACAACCATACACCTTTTTCTCTTAATGATATTTTTTACTTTTCATTCTAGCTGATAAATCAAATGATTGTTTTAATTTTCGAAAGTTCATTTATAAGTCCATTGAAGGAAAGAACACAAATAAAAACAAGATATTTAATAGAATCATATAACATTGAGAAACATCAGCTTCAATACATGGCATTAATAGATAAAGTCTACATTCAAAGGCAGCCCTCGCATAGGCACTGCCGAACTGCTCCCCCAACTTTTTACAGTATATAAATATACTCATTTTGACTTCGATATACAGGGTGTCCACACTTATCGTGGTCCAATAGCTAATTTCTAAACCATTAGATATAGACATGTAGTTCCAATTGAAAAAATGCTTTCAATGAAGGAAAAATTATATTTTGTTTTTTGAGTCACTAAATATATTTCTGAAAAAGTTTTGAATTCTAATTTTTATACGTTCCTCCGGTCCTATCAGTCATATTTAGTAAAATATTCTTCGCACACTAACATTTTTTAAAAAAATTCCAATATTCTACGTCTAAAACTGATCGAGTTATTGAGCATTGAATATCGCTGGCTTAGACCACTTTGCACTATTTCAATAACCGTCTCGAAGACGATCCACCAATCAATGCCCAACACTCGCTCGACGAGGTCGCTGATTGGTTTAAAATTATGATTCAAAGCTCCATAAACTTGTCAGTTTTAGTCGTAGAAGAGTGGAACTTTTTTTGTTATAATGTTAGTGTATGAAGAATATTTTACTAAATATGACTGACAGCACCGGGGGACCGTATAAAAAATTAGAATTCGTAACTTTTTTTAGAAATATATTTATAGCCTCAAAAAACATAAAACATGATTCTTCTCTTCATTTAAAACATTTTTCCAATTGGAACTATATGTGGTAGATTGCAAAAATTTCATCTACATCATTTTTCGGTTTTATCAGTATTTTTAATTATTTAAATCTTCGCCACCAAAGTTTCTTTCATTTCATGTGGCTCATGTGGCATCTCTGACAACTTTTGAAATTCAAACGGTAAGTTTTAGCAGTTTCATTAAAAATCTAAATTTTTCTTAATTCTTTACTTTGTATTCGACTTAAATATTAATTGTCTTAACTTTTGCTGTCTTTTCCATTAATGTTTCAACTTTATTAATTTATAAATCAAAATTTTTCAACGGGACTATTTACTAGCCATCTTGGTTCGCGTAGGAATTTTTGTGTTATTAGGCTTTGTCGTCTCACTGGAAGCGTTTTCCGTTATGTAATTTGAATTTCTTTTGTGCTTGACTGAATGAGTGGTCGGTGTTTGTTGCAGCTGCGGGCCCCAGGGCCGTTGGGCCTCTGGGGGCTGGCCCCTGAGTTAATTTTTCCGTTAATAATTTATCATATTGAATTTTGGATCTGAAGCTGAAGTATATTTTTTTCGTAGGTATTGCTTTAAGGAAACAGTATGCGAAACCACTGTGATGAAAAATTTAAAATGTAATGAAGGTATTTTCTACAGTGCAATTCCAGAACAATCTGTTCGAATCGATTCAATCGATTATCTGATTCAATCGATTACGAATTAAAATGCTGCTTGTAAAAGAAAGTAGTGATTACTTCTTCATTTTAAAAACTCTGCCACTTGGCGGCATGAACGCTGTTTCTCTTCAGTGATCCTGAGTAATGAGTGCGAATCACCTCTTTCAAAATCTGCAGTTTGTGTTATACCTTCAGCATTTCTCTGTTTCATCGTAATAATGTGTGCTACTAATTAATATAAATTGGTGCTTCATGATCGTGTTTTACGTTGCAAGTTCTGCTGTGCGTCTTTTTCCCATCTTCAGCTTTTCCAAATTTTTTGAATGAGTGGTACACGTCTAAAATGGCTGATGCAAAAATGAAAGTGTGCAAGTAACATACTTCAAGTATCATTCTAGGTTGAATACAAGTCAGATTCATTTTAAAGAAGTGTGTTCATCAATTCAAGACGTGTTGTTATGTGGCACAGAATAGTCATCAATATATCTCTTTCGAATTTAGGTTGTTTTTACTTAGTGTACGAAGTTGCAATTTTTAGGCCTGCAGTGCTGATATATATTTATGTGTAGCTACAATTTTTATTTTGGTTAATATATGTTCAGTTCTGTGCATCAATTTTTATATAGGTCTAATTTTGTGGCAGTAAATAATTCAATATAAAAAATTGTTAAATAAAAAAGTATTTAAATTTTAAAAACTTTGTGTTTCTTTAATTGTTTTTTAGCAATGTACTAACGGTGCTTTCAGCAATTTAATTTTGTGGCCAAGTTTTTCACGTCTGCAAAGGTAGGTGATTTGTATGAGTGTAGCTAGAATTGCATATTATTGTGTTTTAAATTTCAGCACCCAGTATTGATTTAATAATTTATACATATTAATCTAAATTTTAACTTTTGGGTACCTACCTTGCATTAACGTTTCATAATTAACAATCCACCATCCAATAATATGTCTGTCTCTAACGGTTTAGAAATTAGCTATTGGACCACGATAAGTGTAGGCACCCTGTATAAATCCATCAACAATCTTACACTATTCCTTTTTGAGCTTTGGAAAACGATATACCTCTTTTTATAGAGAGAGAAAAACTTAAAGAGTACAACGATTCTGAACAAAACTGATTTCTGCTGCTACGCGCATGCAGTAACAAAGCGTATTCGTTCCATTGTTGTGAAAGGAAGAAAGTGCTGTAGAAAATACAGCAACTTCTTCCCTTCCAGAGACGTTTGAAAAGGGGTTTGAAAAGTTTTCGGAATGAAAATGCAGATTATAAATGTAAAATGAAGACTAATTAATGATAAATAAAAAATTAATTTAAAATATTGTACTATAACATTTTTAGTAAAGAAATATGAAAGTAACATCCCTACATGTGTTTTTATTTTAAAACTTGTACTTCCAAAAAATTTTATTGTTCAGCCGCAATAATCAAAATAGTATTTGCATTTTTTGCATAGTATTTGTTTTGCCTGTGATGTCATCGTACCAGTGTAATTTCAAACTCCTCATGTTTTTTTATTATAACATGCAGAGTTTTCTTTCGAATTGTACGAAACTTACAGAATACTTGACATTACGTAAAAAAAAACAATGCATTAAAATTTGATTTCAAAAATTTGAATATTACTGGAAATATGAGCATTTGTAGTAAGTGTTTTACTGCGCATATGCGAAATGTAGTTCTATATACGGTCAACAGATGGCGCCATCAAAAGCTACTCTAAATAAAACATAAGAAAGGGCGCATTTCTGGTCCGCGCCGAAGATTTCTCGTGAAAACGTCGGGATAAAATCATAAAACAACTATTTCGTATTAATATGTAATTTAATTATCAATCTCTTTGATACAATATTTACACAGAGTAGTATAATGATTACAGAATAGATAAGTTTATCACATGTAGCAAGGGTCTGTGGTAGCTTGTGATTTATCTATTCTGTAATCATTATACTACTCTGTGTAAATATTGTATTAAAGAGATTGATAATTAAATTATATATTAATACGAAATACTTGTTTTATGATTTTATCCCGGCGTTTCCACGAAAAATCTAAGGCGCGGACCCAAACTGCGTCTTTCTTATTTTTTAAAACATTAAAGACATGTAAGTTTTAAAAACTAAACATAGTATGAAAACAACACTTCTGCGCACACGTTATTATTAAAATATTCCATCTTAATTGAATGCTCAACTAACATTTCATAAAAGAAAATTACCAAAAATGCCAATGTTGTTAAAAATTGTCTTCGCACTAGTTTGTTGAAAGAATTTTATGTTATCTTTAAGCACAGTGGGGGGGACTGTGTGATCTACAAGGAATAAACATAATATATTTTTGACAATTTCTTTATTACCCATACAAAAACACAACACCAAAATCTGTAGATAAAATTTTATTGAAAGAAAAAATATTGACTTCTTTGGAGTTATTTATTTGAAAAATGGATATCCATGAAATTTCTTATTTTCATTTCAGTCTGTAGACGCATTGTCATATCAGATATTTATGCTTGTGTATTTCTGAATAAGATATGAACATTTTATATTTTTATTTGCGTGTTTGAATTTCGTTTTTCAAATAATATTTTTACAAAAGTTTGCAAATGAGTTTATTTGTTCCGTTATCATTGTTTCAAAAAGCATATTCTTTGAAGTTTCGCTTCTTTAACATTCTTGTTTCTCTTTAAAGCTTCGTTGTTTTGTATGGTTTTTGCTCAAAATTTCCTGAACAACATGTTTATCATAACTTCATCAAATTCCCTAATGATATAAATATTTCGCTATCATTTTTGTAGTTTAAATACTATTTAATGCTTTACAATCTACAAGAAAAAATGTTCTTGTTATTCAAAATAAAACTTATCCACGTCTTCGTATGAAAACTAATAAATGTTCTCCGTTTATAGATTTATCAGCAGAATTTACAATATTTTCCATGTACTTATTTGGGCATGAATACGTTTTTTCAGCATTCGAATTTCAGTTATTTTTTCTTATATACAAGAATCATCTTTCTCAGAAAAATTACTGTTTAAAATTTTAAAAATAGGCTCAGAATTTTAATTAAAATTTTTATTTGAAATTTAAATCATATTGTTCCGTTTTTCGTCTCGACGTGTTTGTCACAATCTTTTCAAATGTAAAAACTTGTCACTGGAATCAGAAATAAAAATATCATTTATCTATCAGAAACAGTTTTAAAATTATCAATACTGTAGGTAAAAAAGGTTTTTGCAGAAATTATTCACATTTGCTCTTGTTACGAAGAAACTTTATTACAAGAATAGGGTTTCAATGAACCTTCTGTTCAATTAGTTCTTGGAACGGCTGAAATAATTGTTTACTTCTTTTGTCTCATTAATTAATTTAATTTTATTCGTTTTTAAGCATTTGAATTAATCACAGAGTTGAAAAAATAAAAAAGTGAACAAAATAACTTGTCTTTCTTCTTATATTATTATAATTATCTATGGTATTTCGCTTCATTCTAAAATTTTTTATGTTGCATATTGATCAAAGATTCCTGAAATTCTAATATTATTTCATTCTAGTTTTTTACATAAGCCATATTGGAAATGGAAACATATACTCGGTTTGCTTTACATGTTTCGTCTTGATTTTTTTTTTCATTTCTTTAAAATATTATTTCGGTGGTCTTTTATCTCTTTGCTAAACACATATTCTGATTTTTGAAATATTTTTCTTATGAGTGTGTTTTAGTAGAATGTACTTTGTGTGTGCGTGTGACTTTAGATAAAATTTCAAGAAATAATAAACTAAGACAAAAAGCATATTTTCTTTTAAGTGAAATAGCATAAGACTAAGTAGAACTGGGA
>BGPR01000428.1:189007-229998 GCA_013235015.1 Araneus ventricosus | reverse complement strand
ATCAGAATTGAATTTGAAGGAAGCATTGAAACAAAAACTTCCTAATGTGCCGAAAAGGACGAAGAGCTTATTTTTGTGATGACTAGCATGACAATCTTAGACATGTTGCACAAGTTAAGGAAACTTCAGAAACCTTTCGCTGGGTTGCATGTCCTCTCCCCCCTCCCGACATATTCTCGAGATTCTGCTCCTTCAGATTACCATTGGTTTCGGTCCATACATAGAAACCATTCTTGGAGACGAAATGGGGGATATCAAAATTTAACTTTATGATTTTATTTTTTCATAACAACCTGATTCTTCTTTCACGAAATCTGTTTGTTGCCTGACAGATGGGAGAACGTTGTAGCTTTTGATGGAAAATATTTTCTATGAATCTTACATTGTAAAAAATCTTTACTTTTATTTACTCAAAAGAAAGGTGGAAAAGTGGTGGTCAAAAAATTTATGCAGTCAATATTAACCCTAAAAGGCCCAGTGTTGCAATTGCCTTTAAGCAATATACCCAATTTTGTCGTCTAAAATCTTGAGAATTAGACTGAAGTTCTAATACCTGTTGTTGCCAATAGGATACATACTGAAATTTTTATTAAATCAATTTATAACATGTAGATGGAAGCCTGAGTGCTGGTTTTAAAAAAACAAATTGTTTTTCACTAGAGGCTGCGTCTTTTTAGCTTTGTTTGTATGCTTGAGAATACCATATTTTATTCTACAAAGTTGAAGGAAATTTCTTATCCGTATTATTGTTTATTAAAATTCATCCGTGTTTGACATTATAAAATTTTATAAAGGAAATTATTTTTCTGAAATAAAGCACAGGGGTTTCAGTTGGTAACAAACTGATTTTAGCCATAAATCATACTTAAAACAAAATAGGATTTTTACCCATGTTTCATTGAAAAAATGAAAGTCAAAAAACTTTTTAAAAGAATTTTTTTAAAAAATTGGGCTTTTAAGGGTTAATCAATAGCACTGATGTCCTGAGCCCTAGCTTCGTTATTTGAAAGTTCTAGATTTGAGTTTCGGTTGGGATAATGGATGCTGGCACAGCTTTTTGCACCTGTTAAAATTATCATTGGTGGAAAAGTAGCAGTTAAGGTAATTAAGGCTTACAATTCATATAACTTTAAGTATAAGATGTCCAAACCATATATACAATCGTTTTTTATCACTGCGTGGTTTCAGACATCCTCAATTTTCATAATGCGAAGTCAATTTACAAAGTTTCTGTGCTCAAAATAAAGACAATCGTATTTAGGAAGTTAAAATTTTGAACGAATGATGAGCATTTTATTTGAGTACTTGCATAAAGAAAAAAAAGAAAACTGCTAGTATAATACACGAAGTAAGCATAAGTGAAATTATATATAATGTTAAAAATAATTTAAGTGCTAGTGAGTTGAAGAATTATTTGGAGATGTAGACTCGACGAGTATATGAGTCACGTGAAAATGTTCATATAGGAATCCTGTGAATGAATTCGTGATATGAAAAAAGTGACGCTTTAAAATTTTTCTCCAATTTTCTACAGAAAAGTATTATTTATAGAGTCAGGGAGAGTATTCATAGAAAGTATTTTGAGAATTTATATTTAAATTTAAATTTCAACACTTTTGAAAGAGTTTGTTTATTTTTGGAAGAAATAAATTTGCAGTTCTGTGATATATATGTATGAATCGATAAATAAATGAAATAAAATCCTCTTTTTTATCTTTTCATAAATTTGTTTGTGTTTACTTTCATCTTCAAGCTATACCTAAACTGCGAGAGAATATTTTATATATGTTTTTTTTATATTTCTTACAAATAAAAATTGCATTTCAAAAGTTATAAAATTTTTATGACTACCGATTTATATGACTACAGAAGCGTTAAATTTCGAAATTAACAATCAACTTATTGCTTCATCAAAACAACGTTGTATAAACAAATAACATAAATATATCAGTCGAATATATCTAGCAAAGTATGATTGCAGAAACTAAAATAAATTGTCATAATTTTCACATTTAATATTTCTAAGTTATTTATAGAAAAAGCCTTAAGCATTCCGATCTTGGACTGATTTTGTTTTAAACTACCATACGTAGGTGTTAATCATCACCTTTAATGTAAAAAATCAAACTAACGACGTCGTTCAATCTACAGTTAAGTTCCCAGCACTTTACTCTGTTCGATAAGTAAAAAAATGACTTCTTCGTTTAAAAAAATAAGCTAATTTAGAAATAAATGTAACACTTTATACTATACGTGTCATAGATACGTAGAAGAAAAATATTATCGAAACATCAACAAGTCATACCACAGGTTTTAATTATCTCTTCTTAAACATTACTACAGTGATAAAAGTATTTTATTATACGGGGAAAGTAATTTTAAAAAGGATTTATCTTTACAATCTTGGTAATCCCTTTGAAATGTGCTAACAGAATAGTTTTTATCATTTTGACGTTCAATAAACTTTGTTTGCCTTTGTCCTGTTTATCCCAATTCTAACGCCTCATGTCTGGACCATAAAGAATAAAGAAAATGCAAGACAAATACACAAAAGTTGTCTTTTTAAACAAAGAAATAAATTACTTTAACCTCCTTTTGCTTAAAGCTTCGATTTTTCTTCTAACAGTGCATATATTTTACCACTTAAAATTCTCCCCCCTGCTATGAAAGATGAAGTCTTTTTCCATTTTAAGCGGACACACAGAAATTTCTACCCCGCCTCCAAGAAATAACAAATACTAAGTCATCTTGAACAGTGATGTTGTTTATAATGCTGCGAAGTCATGCGATGAAGCTCGCAGAATGGAGGAGACTTGAAGCACTTCCCGATGATACAGAATGGATGATGTTCCCTATGTGCTGAACGTGCTTTAGAGATCAAGATTGCACTTGCGTGTTTTAAAGCACTTAAAAGTTTTTAAAAGGCCTTCTTTCATCTGTTTTGTTTTATGTTTTTCTCGATTTTATTCAAAACCGAAAAGGGCTTTTTTATTTATCTTTTTACTTAACATGGAAGAACTTTTTTCTCCTTGTCTTTTCCCAAAGTACGTTGTTTACTGTACAATTCAGATTTATAATTTCAGAAAATCCTTTTGAAAAGCAGAAAGCTTAGTAAAAGCAAAATTGAGTTTTAAACTCTCTCGTTTGAAAAGACTCACTTTTTTGTCGTCTACATTAAAAAACAATTGGGAAGAAATAAGTCAGTCTAAGTATGGATTTATCGATTCTCGCCCGACAGTCTTCCTTGCTAAACAAAATTCTGTTTTTGACAATTTCATTCCTAACATGTCTCGTTCATTGAAAAGCAACTCTTGAAGATAATCTATAATACAAAGAAATGAGGATTGGGGCAACATAGAATAACATTCAAAACTAAAATAACCAAAGAATAATGGCTAAGAAATAATTTCTGCCACTTTGAAGAGTCTAAATCCTTAAAAATTCAGACAGTTTACTTTCCACAACATTTCATATAATATTGTATAATTTCTTAGATAGAACTGTTCCAAAACTAAACAATAAGCAAACGTAAAGTTGAACTCTAATGTGAATAATAAAAAAATCAACTGATAGAGATGAGAGTAAAATTTCAGCAGGAAATTTGTGTATGCACAAATTACAACAGTTGTTAAGTAGTTTCCAGGGAAAGTATTAAAGTGTAGTTTCAGTATTTTCAAATTTCAAAAAGTGCAGCTAAAGCGCTCAACGGTGACATTTGTCCATTTTTCCAAGCGGTTTTTCAGCAGTTTAAAAAACTCGTGCACTTTTTTTTCAGACCCGATTCTACTCAATCATGTGTGTGGGTCTCGTGCACATTAAATCTGCCGTCCAGAGTCATATTCCCTCACGTTAGTGTGGTATAGAAGTTCGGAGCATACGGTACTTACTGTCTTAGGTATTGCCTTCCTCATCTGACCACGGTTCAAAGTGACGAGGGCCAATCTAATATTATTCTAGTAAAGCTTCCATATCAGAAATTAATTCAATCAAAGTGAACTAAATCAATTTATTTCAGGAGCGGTTTCTGATAAGATATTGTTACGAAGCTGTAACGTTGTTTCCCTTACATGCTAATCTTATTGCAAGAAAGGGAGTTTTGCAGTTTTATCTAAAACCAAGCCAATGAATCCCGTCCTCGGCGACAAAGCGAAGCTTCTAGAATTATAATCCCATCTCTACTAGGAGCGGAAATATGGTGAACCTTCGAGAGACTTCCCTGTGACGTCACATCCTGTCGGAAAACGTATAAATACCAAGCTACGTTGAATGATCAGTCAGTTAGAGTTTGGTCAGCAGTGCAAGTTGGTGAGCTGATAGACATTGAGCGCTATTGAAAGTGCTGTGGTTGAAATTTATTAGTGATCTGCTGCCCGTTTAGGTTAATTATTTATAAAAGAGCTGCTTAGTTTTGTTACCTGTGCTACGTTTTGTCTTTCTGGAATATTCATAAAATAAAGAGTCATTAATGTTTTTTTATTATTATCCTGCTGTTGGATTGCATTCACACACACACCAGACGATTTTTGTAACAATATTTAATCCTACGTTAGTACAATGGGTTACCGGTACACCTCAATATACACTGAAGAGCCAGAAAAACTGGTACTCCTGCCTAATATCGAGTAGGGCCCCCACGCACACACAGAAGTGCCGCAACACGATGTGGCATGGACTCGACTAATGTCTGAAGGTATCTTGGAGGCAATTCACATCATTCATCCTTCAGGACAGTCCACAAATCCATAGGAATGCGAGGTGGCGGAGATCTATTCTCAATAGCATGTAGCAAGGCATCCCGGATATCTTCAATAATGTTCATCTCTGGGGATTTAGGTGGCCAATGGAAGTGTCTAAAGTCAGAAGAGAGTTCCTGGAGCCACTTGGGAGCAACTCTCGACGCATGGGTTGTCGCATTGTCCCAATCCGTCGGAATGCACAATGGACATGAATGAGTGTAGGTGATCGGGCAGAATGCTTAAGCACCTGTCAGAGTCGTCTCTAGACGTATCAGGGGTCCCATATCACGCCAACTGTACACGTTCCATAGCATCACAGAGGCTCCACCATATTGAACAGTCCCTTGTTGACAAACAGGATGGATTATCCAATATCGATTATTGTTGTTGTCTCCATACTCGTACACGTGCATCCGTCCGATACAATTGGAAACGGGACTCGTCAGACTAGGTAACATGTTTTCAATCATCATCAGTCCAATGGTAGTGTTGTCGGGCCCAGGAAATGCGTAAAGCATTGTACCGTGCAGTCAGCAATGGTACACGAGTGGGCCTTCGGCTCTGCGAGCCCATATTAATGACGGTCCGTTGAACAGTTCGCACGCTGACACTTGTAGATGCCCCATCATTGAAATCCGTGGCAATTTGAAGAAGTATTGCACGTCTATCTCGTTTAAGGATTCGCGTCTGACGTCAATGGTCCAGTTCTTTCAAGGTCTTTTTCCGGCCGCACCGATGGCGGAAATTTGATGTTTTACCGCATACCCGATATTCACGGTACACTTGTGAAATGGTTGTAAAGGGAAAATCCAAATTTCATCGCTACTTCGGAGATGCTATGCCCCATCTCTCGTGCGCAGATTATAACGCCACGTTCAAAGTCACTTAAATCTTGATAACCTGCCATTGCAGCAGTAGGAACCGATCTAATACATTTGTCAGACATCTGTTGTCTTATATAGGCGTTGCCGACCGCATCGGGTTACGATGATTGGTTGCATACCCCCGTTATTTGCAAACGCCCGCCTGTACCAGTTTTTCTGGCTTTTCAGTGTAAATCCTATACAAATTATAAATATACAATTACAAATAGTTGTGTTGGGCTACTTAAATACCCCACAACACTAACACTGGATTAAAGAAAGCAATGAACGGTGACACAGAGTTTCAATGGCTATAAGGAATTAAGGGGAGGAAATATTCTGCAAATGCAGTGACTATTAAAATGCATCCAACCCTATCGAGTATATGTACCTCAGCATCCATCCAAACTCATTACCATCAGCTCCTCTATAGGTATCAAATCTTATTCGGTGAGATCAAACGTCCTCTAATTTATGCGGATTTGAAGTTCGGAGACAGGGATGCTGATACAAGCGCAGTTCCATGTTTCTGAATTACGAGGTCTGTCCGGAAACCCCTATTAAATCAAACAGATTTACATAGGTTTCTGAATAAAATGGACGTGATTGCCAAGACAGAAAAACAGTGCTGTTGTTGGAAGCCTTATATTTGTTATAAGTGCACTTCTTTTTGAGAGTTTTACCTTCACGACAGAGTAATAAACATTTCTATAAAACTTTCTGTCATTTCGAAATTTAGAAAGTCGTAATTTATTCATCGTTTCATTGTTAGTGAATAGAATAATTTCTTTTATTGTATTCAATGTGAAAATTTATATTCATATCTGCTTCATTCATATAAATCTCTTTTTCGTTTTCTTTTTCAGGTGAGTGTATTATGGGAAAGAAATTTTCCTTTCAGTTTCATCACGAAAAATCATGAAATTTAGCATAAGTGACAAAAATATGCTCAAAAGCTGAAAGTAACGTTAACAGAGATACTTCCGTCCTGCTTTGCCCCTCGGAGACATTGAATGACAGTCGCTACAATAGCTCGAGTACTGAGGTCAGAGTCCAAGGGGCGATCACTGGCCACGGCCCGACCCCTCCCATAGGAGGTACGTACTATCACTGGATAGGGTAACTCCACACCCTACCATTATTGTGCCCCCAGGAGAAGCAAGACCCAGCTTACTTACCCGGCATCTTCTCACCCGCGAAGTCGTGGTGGGAGAAATTGAAAGTAAAGAAGTCACATCAAATATCGCATCCCTCAAGAATCGTCTCCATACTGAAAGTAAATCAAAGAAATATTCTGACATCCTTTTCTCAGCAAAATACAGCAAATCCGAATATTATTTTTCATCGGCAGTCTGCCTGTTTTAAGTTTTCTCTTCTTTGAACTGTTAACCGATTCATCAATACCTCCTTATTTTTTCACCCGAGAGTCAATTCATCAAATCAAGTTCATCCAACGATCTATTTTGAATTTTGTTCTGACGTGTTTCTGTGGGGAAAAAACGTTGATATAGATTTTCCAAATGCAATCCCAAATTCTTAATCTTTTGTTCTTTGTTCTTGCAACTTCATGGTCTAACATTTATAGACTGGTGACAGGCTAAATTTTCTCATCAATTATAATTCAGAGAAATCTTTTCAATTAATATTTGAGTCGTTGGCAAGTTGGCTTGATATATATTTAACTTATTTTAATTAGTCCAAAGCACTTCAAATAGAAAATCATGGCTTCCTTTTTTAAAATGTATTATAGCACATTAAAGTATAAAAATCCCGGTATTCATCTTAAATCACTGAAGTTAAACAAAGTAATTCATTATCTTATTAGATTGACAATTTTGAAACAATTTTATTTCTTGTTTGTTTATGATGTCCAATGTTGTAGCACCCAAGTATATTTTTACGTTTGTAGGGCTTAGTAGTTTGGAGAGTGGGACCTCGGATCGTATGTCGTCCTTGTCATTGACAACGTTTCGAAATTAAGCCCGTCTTAAAAAAAGTACATTAATATAGCAAAACCATCCCAAGTTTTATTATCATTATTTATTTCGGTTGAAATCTAGAAGTTGGTACGCACTCTTAAAACGCCGCCAAGTCACCTAAGCAATAACTTGACCGCTGTACTTCATTGACGCCACGTCGCCAAAGCTAATGAAAGTAATACTTGCATTAGCTTTGGCGACTTGGCACCATTTTACGAGAGTGTACCAACTTCTAGATTTCAACCTTTATTTCATTAAAAGAAGCTTAACTGCTCCTGGCAATTTCTTCTTTACAAAAAAATAATAATAAGTTAATGAAAAGTTATTAATATATGTTTCTTCGTACTGAATAATGAAGAAACAATGATTTTATATAAGTTATCATTCTTCAGTTAAAGCTCAGTAAAAATCTCCTATTTTTCGTTATATTGGCTGAGTTTCATTAAATATCATATGGTTTGCGTAATGACGTACAAAAGAGAGGCATAACCGGCTTAATTATTACAAAAAATGTATTTCATTAAAAAGATCTAATGATGTCTAGAAAAAATTCCTTTCAATGCATACATCCGGAATTATAAAAGTATGTTTACTGATCAATGCATTACGGAGAGAAGAAATTTGATTCAGAAGAAAATAGAATTCTTTGATAAATGCTTTCATGAATTTTTCGTTTAAGAAAATATTAAATTCCTTAATGATGATAAATATTTTTAAACTTTTCAGAATGAATTGGAAATATAAACAAGAGAAAAAAACTTAGGAAAAAATATTCTTCCGAAGTTTTTAATGAGAATTCTGAAGTTCAACAAAATGATTTTCTTTGTGATACATTGTGAATTTTGAATTGAGGGTAGTTTGATAAATAATAGAATCCATAATTTATTCATCTTTTCCCGTTTTATTTATTTTCTATTTCTTGAAAGCTGAATAAAAATGGCTTTATGATGATTAAAATTAAAATTTTGCTTTGCTTACGCGCAGTAAAATTTCAATTTTAAACTTCTGTTTTGCGATAGTTTTCACACTTAAGCTGAATCTCTTGACAACCCATGTTTGCAAAAAAGAAGTTTACTAATAAATTTTAAAAAAAACGTTTTCTTGTATGAGGAATTTGTACTATGCATGTACTATCTAACCCTGTCATACCGAGCGAGGCGGTCTCGGGCGGTCTAAAAATTCCCCATTAACAGCGACAAAGGCCGGTCTGGAGCGGTTGACTTCTTTGAGGGGAGGTTCTGAGATCGCTTAGGAGATAAACGCGGTAGGGGGAATAAATTATCCTTGGCAACCACAGCCCATTTCCGCTCGCCTTAAGGGAAAGTTATAGCAGGGGCGGGATTGTGCGGAAATGACTACCCAGGTTGGGAGAGTCTAATTCATGTCGTTTCCTCCAAAAACTCCCGGTTTTAAAGGAGCTAGAAGAAAAAAGTCGCCTGGTGTTAAAGAGTTAAATTCCTCGTTTTCTTTCTTCTTTATCTACTTAACTGATATGGTAGGATTGTCATTGACAGATGGGAGAACTCATTCTCATTTTATGGTTCTTCTTTCAACAATAAGAGTGTGTCTTTAAATATGTTTTTTGTTAAATTTATTTCCATATTATGAATGATAAAATTCCTGCGTGGCTTTCAAAGTTTTTTGAGTATTTCTCAAAATGTTTCTCATATACTTAAAATTTAGCATATAGTATCATTTTTCAAACAAATGTCATAAATATCACCCTTTGTTACAGCACTGTTTTACAAGAAATGACTTTTGAAAGAATGTTGGACTTTCAGGTTCTACTAGAGTATTAGTGATTACAATCTCAGAAGGGAAGTTAAGTTAGAAAGCAAGAATTGATTAAACCGTTTCTAAAAATCTGAACTTTTTGATCATGTATCTACAATTCAATATAAACTAAAGTTTGCATATCGATATTTATATTATTAATATATGCTACTTTATTTTAAATTTGTGCAGTATTGTGTAATCTTTTCAGAGATATACTTGATACAAAATCTGCAGCAGACATAATTTGTTACTAGTTGACAAAATTTAATGATGGAGTGACACTGTGACTTGCCATATTGAATGATATCAAACAAAACTGAGCCATCAAATTCAACATGTCAGTTTTTTTCTGGAATCTATTGAGTATCTTACATGAAATCAAAAAGTTGTAAGACAATGCAAAGTTAGATAACATGTGATGTTACGTTTCTCATGTGATTTTCACGTCACGCGAGCTGAATTCATTGGAACCACTTATATGGATTCCTTGTTCGAGCAACAGCTGTTCTCTTGTGTCAGTTGCTCTACAGTGAGTTTTTCAGAAGGTGAAATTTGCTTAAGAGTGTTCCTACTTATTTATTGTTTCCGTTACTTCCCTTGAAACTTCATTTCTTTGTTGCATCAGCGATCGTTGATTTACAGTTTCTCAATTTTTTGTAGAAATTATCTGTCATTTTTCATGAAATATGTATTTTCTGTCAATTCTGTTCATAATTATTGATATTATATCACGACCATTGATGTAAAGCCAAACATGCCATTAACAAATGAGCAGAAACTCTTTTCAGTTCACAAACATTTCAGTGTGTTTATTACGAATTACTAATATGCATTTTCAATAGCATAAGAAGTTTCTTCAATTTAATATCATCTGTTCAGCATCTTCAGCATAAGTCTTGGCATATTTTTCATCATCTTCTACAACACTCTTTGCATAATTTTTTTCAAAAACATTCTTTGAAACAAAGCTTTAGAAACTGAATTCTCAAGCTTTTCCGTGGCGAATGTAGCTCCAGTGTTAAATAAAATAATTCTTCGTTAAAATCGAAACAAATATAATTGATATAGCAAACTATTAATTTTAGAATACAAAACAGTAGTTAGAGAATTGAAAAACTGTGAAATTATGAGAAGACTGAAGATTCAAAAGTATTTAGTTTAAGATTTTAACAAATCCATCGTGTTTAAGAAGTGATATATTTCTAGATTTGATGATGAATAAAATTACATTTATAACGAAGTTTGAAGCATAAGAACTGCAAGAGGAAAGTGATCTTTTGCAATTACGAAATAGTATATTTCGGTAAATATTATCAGCTTTTTTTTTAATATGAATGATTTCATTAAGTGACACACATACTGCAATGAATATTAATTTTTAGCATAGTTAGAATGTGTGTATTAAAGTTAATTTAATTAATTTTATTCATATCTAAAATTGATAACAGAAAGTATTGCATTGATTGGTTCCAAAGAATACGTAATTAACAAGCAGTTAAACTTTTTGAAAGATCCCACATATCTATTCACCTCCCACACATTTTGAAATAGTTATGGGGAAAAGGAACGAAATCGATAAAAAGATTCCATTTTCCATACAAAATTATACTTAATTAGCACAAAAATATTTTCTTCTATGAGTTTAGGTTACCAAAATAGCTGATTCAAAAGTAATAGACTAGGGTCTACACGAAAGGTAATTGAAGTGAAACTTATTGTATGCCATCTGTTGAAAAAAACAGAGCTTTTTCAAATAGTATTTCATATTAAAGGTGTTGTAACTATACACCCTCTTTTTCATAGATAACATTCAGTATTTATACTCACATGCATAGTACTGGTTAAAGATGTAATACTTATTTCTACGCGTCTTAAGACTGTGGAAAGGACCCCACGAAATATAAGTATCTTATTTCACAAAGAGTATTTCATCATCCAGAATATCGATTACTGGTGTTGAAAACCAAATTCTGCTCAAATATATCAGTCACTTTTATATATCATACATCAGGATCATGTATCTAAGACTATTTAACTGAGTTTTAGTTTACTTTAGTTATAATCAACTCCCGTTTTGAAGCAACACGAAGGCTATTTTGGGACGGACCTCGTAATTTTGAACAGCGGTCAGATGACGAGGAAGATACCTGAGCTGGAACCTCCCTCTCCAAACTTCCGCACCACATCAACGGGAAGACGTTTGACCCCCTACGTATGATTTAGAGTGCAACACGACGGATCTTCAGTGGAATCGGGATTCGAACCTCTATTTAACTGGGAGTAATAATCATAATAAGTCACATACTGTTCTCGCACCGTATAATAAATTCGTGCTATTAACTTCATTTGTCACTGATTATAAATCACATTAAATTAACCGGGCTACATTACATAGCAATAAAGGTTATTTCCTAAGAAGTAAAAAAAAATTAATTCAAATGTAAAGATCGAAAACAGTCAGTGACTTATAACACAGCACTGTGTCTTTTATATATTTTTAATAATTGTAAGTGGACTTCCAAAATAATAAATTGCGAGTTTCCGATGATAAGAAACAACCCTTTACAAGTATTACGAAGAAGGTTTCTCTACGGCCCACCAGGAAAACGAAGATGGAATATCAGGATGTTCAGTGCTTGAGTTCTTTGTTTGCCAGTAGCACCGTAATAAATCCTGTGATTGCCTTCCTGTGACAAAAGGCTTTTTGCTTGGCCGATAATCAGATGCGTAAGCTCAATGCAATAAATCTAATAAAAACAATTTGTAAAAACACATCTTTATCGGTGTATGGAAAATCGGTTATTTTAATTTGTTTAATTTTATTTTATTTGCGTTTTTAATTATGTGTTGTATCTTTCTCGCTCCTTGTATGAAAGCAAAATTTCATTGAATTAATATATTCCAGAAAATTAAATTCCGAAAATTTTAAAATAGTGTATTGCCAATGAGAATACACAAGTGTCCAAAGTGTTAGAACTCTAGCGCATCAGAAAGGGAGTAAAATCGATTACTAAATTCAATCTTTACAAATATGAAATGAGTCAATTTAAATTTAAGTGTAATAATTAACATACAGAATGCTTTAGAACTATTATATATCATGTGTGTATTTTCCCTTTAGAGATGTGATGGGATTTCATAAAAATAAATTATTTCGGTCATCAACAAATATTCTACTCAAATGCATACTAAGATAGTGTATTTTCTGCAGAAAATTCATGACAACAATTGTGCATTATCAGAGAAACAAAGAAATGCGAAAATAAAATTTCTGCAACCAATGAACAAATATCGAAAAAGAATAAACACACTTAACGATTTATGTTAACGAATAAAAATCCATGTAAATAAATTTATAAATGAGTTAAATAATTTTGCTCATAAAAATATTTACAAATCCAATTTTTTAAAGAATTTAGGTAAGCAAATGCAAGCTTTAAAGTCATTTTGAAAGGTTACTTTTCCCTTTTCGGCCCGGTAATGCCATTTGGTATCACCGGAGTAATCTGCTATTAGTAATCAACAGATTTCATCTCTTACACTCATCGTCATCTGTCCAAGGTTCAAAATTACAAAGTCCATCCCAGGTTGCTTCAAAACGGGACGTTACTATAACTAAACTAAACCTTTGCGCTCATATTGCGCTCGCACAGGCGACGGTGGCCTAGTGGTAAGGTCTGGGCCTCGGAGCCGAAGGGTTTATAAGTTCGAAACCCAACCCCGATCCATAGAAGATCCGTCGTGTATTGGGCCCGTTGCACGCTAAATCATACGTAGAGGGTCAAACGTCCTCTCGCCGGTGTGGTGCGGAAGCTAGGAGAGGGGTGCCATCTCAGGTGTCGTCCTCCTCATCTAACCGGGATTCAAGTTTACGAGGTCCGTCCCAAAATAGCCCTCATGTTGCTTTAAAACCGGGAAGCTAATCATATTGCGTTTGCATGTTCCTGGATGGTAACATGATCTGGATATAAATAATTTATCAAATTAGTTAAATAATCTGGATGAAGTGAATAATTTTAAACGTAAAATATTTCTAAATTGTTTATTTATTCACACACACAATATTTAATTTTTTTAACAAATAATGATTTTGGCTGAAGAAGGTTAAAGAAATTACTCCAAACAACGAAAAAAAATGCATTAAAATAGAACAGACATTCTGATGAATACTGTGCGTCAGAATAAGAATCAAGAGCAATACCACAAAAACAATTCTGTGGGAACGAAGAAAAGTTTCAGACGAGACAAAACAAGAATCACTTGGTGTTCCGCAACAAGAATTGTTCAGGTTCATTTGATGA
Organism: Araneus ventricosus; assembly: GCA_013235015.1. NCBI lineage: Eukaryota > Metazoa > Arthropoda > Arachnida > Araneae > Araneidae > Araneus > Araneus ventricosus. The sequence continues at coordinate 216,343 of BGPR01000428.1, read as the reverse complement.
AGAGAAATAAAGGAAAAGAGTGTGACATAATTACTATTGGCCCTTGCACTTAAATGCTTGTCAGACAGCTTGAAATCTTCCCTAGAAAAAAGGGGGCAAAACCAAAATATACGTCCGTTAGAAAGAGAATTGTTTGTTAAATATTTAATTATAGTATATAGATACTTATTAACTTTATACGAATATTGGACCTACCTAATCTTTCCAAGCACGTGTTTCTACGCTGTTACATGTAATAAAAATAATTACTTTAGAACAAATCTTATAAATTTTATAATAAATACACTGGATACAAATGAAATAACCAATTAATAAGTTATTAATATCTACAGTGAAAAATGTTAACTTAAATTTTACAGATCAATTTGATAGATACATTTATAGATAGATTTACAGATACTTTTGATCTACAAATGCAAATTTTCATCCATCCCCTGAAGGCGCTTGATTTCTTGTTAATTCTTAAAGAGTTCATACCTAATATGGCTATTGTATGTTATGACCGCTCCTTTCTTTAAAAAAAAACTGTCCATCCTTTCTCTACATTTTTCTTGCCTTCCTTTTCGTAGGAATATCTAGATTAACGACTGATACTTGGTTTCTGAAATATGCTGGTGGATACACATTTTCGCAGCTCTAAAAATGTGAAATATACATCATGATTAATTAAATAAATAAACATCTCGTTCTAAAGCTACACTAGGGTGGTTTCGAGAAGTACCTCTCAATTTTGAATTGTGATCAGATGTTGGCAATAATAATCCCATCTCCAAACTTTCATTATACCACCTGGAGGACTATGACCCTACGACTTAGGTAACAGCGTACACTATTGATCTTCGGTGGAATGAAATCTCCAATCTAAAGCCAATAACCAGGCCACCACAGCCGACCTCAACACATATTGTGACTCCTGATTTAAATATTTGTTTATTTATTACAGTGTAATTCGTGATTTCTTTTCACTTGTGAGTCTTTTGAAAATGCATAGCTGCTATGCTCATGATGAATTAATACTCGTGTAATACACGTCACCCGATTTAATTTGGGAATTCTTCATTGTGGAATTTACAGAACAAAAAGGGACTCGACGACACAACATATGGTAAGACAAAGTGTATTTAGATGGTAGGTGGCGCTCACAGTTACGCTTGTCATGTGACATCAGTGAACTGACTCCATTGCTAGTTCCCCAGAGCAATCAGAGTTTTTGTTTAGATCATCCGCTCATCATTCTTTGCCAGTTTTAATTTGTGGAGCTTTATTCTAGACTATTACTTTGCTAAAAAATTACATTAATTTTCATTTCCTAACACGTATTGACTTCTATAACGCCATGAAACGAAAGACAAACATCCCAAACTTCTTTGTGTACTTTTGCCAATAAATATTGCTTTTATATGAAAAAACATCACAAAATTGCTGTCTCTTTCAGTAGTTCCATGTCCACTCAACTATTTTAGTAACTATAATGGTTGCAACCTGAGGGGCATGGGGGCAACGTTCTGTTTATTTCAATGTATCTCCTTGACATTTTCTTTACAAGTTGTACAGAAACTGTACCAATAGAATTATTTCTCTGAGTATGAGCTGTTAGAACTATTGTAAATTTTTAAAATATTACCAGCCCCCTGTGTAATAAACTGCCTCTTCTCTAATATTTCGGCATATAATTTTAGTTTCTTGATTAATTCAGGCAGCACATGTATGATGAGCTGATTGATTGCTAGTGAGGGAAGACCAAAATAGGCACCCCGTGTATGATAAGTAAATTGACGGAAGACCAGAATAGGTATCCATGTATGGTGAGAAGATTGATCAATAATGAGGAAGGACTAGAATAGTAACTCCACAGAGTCAAAAGAGGCCATAGATCTTCTATTTCCAAGGACATGAAAAGAAAGGAAGGCACTTTCCTGTTTATTTCTCAAAATTCCCGTTCTAAGAGGATGTTCGAGATTTCATCTAGCTGTAATTCAAAGGTTGAAACAAGAGAGTTGAAGAAGGAGAAAATGCAAAGATTTTAAAAATTGACAAAACGCTCAGTAGAAAGTTATGTACTTAAAAAGGCGTGTTTGGTTTAGTGTTATGAAAAAAGTGTATTTTCAGTGATGCATATTTTTTTATTCCCAAACAATGTATAGGCACTCTAGATAAAGAAATATCATGAAACAAAAATATAATGCATGTGTTACCAAAATGGTAATGGCCCAGATTATCTAAATGATTAGGAGATTAACTAGACTGGTCCGTGCAAGAACGGAAAATTGTTTCCTTTGTCTCATTACCAAGTTATTCTGCAGAATACCTAGATAATCTAAACATTCCATACAAGGCATTCTCTAAAGTAAAAATAAAATCTTCACTCGACAAACAGCAGCCTTTCTTACACTTAGATTAATAGTCAAACAATTCTGTAAGACTAGGTACTATACTAATTGAAATTCATGCTTTAGTTTTGTTTCATAAACTTATAAATAATTTCACATAATAATAAGCAGAATTAGAATTAGATTGTAAATAAAATATAATGTAAATTTTTGAAATAAGATAAAATTTATTTACTGGTTAATTTAGCGTAATAATCAGCAGATTGGAAGTAAACAATAAAGACAATTATTCAAACATAATGACTATTTTTCGATATCTAAGGAATCAAGTTGATAGAATGAATCAATGATCAAGATGACCAAGATAACGGACCAAAGTAGAACACAAAAAATCAATTAAACGGTTTAAAAACTTTAGAAAGCGAAAGGAGAAAGAGGAGAAGGGAAAGGAAAAGAAAAAAAACTTCAGCTTTAATGATTCGGAATACGTTAATGTGAGCACTACCTAGGTAAAGTGAAGAAAAATTTTATTCTGTTGATGATTCGGTACTTAACGGAACAAATCCGATAATGTGCACATAAAATGGAACATATACAGGGTTCCCACTTATATCCGTTACATCCCCCTTAACTTCTAAACGGTGACAGCTTAGGTCATAAAGTTGGTGTCTAGGCATAGTAACAAGGCTATGTGCAACTCGATGAGACAACTTAAAACGCCATCTATCTCCAAAGTTTGGAATTAGCGGTCCTATCTCGTAAACGGTGAAAGATAGGAGAAAAAAGTCAATTAGAAAGTTGTAGAGCATTCTCGATTTAGTACGAAGAGATACCTTGCGCACATTAATACTCAAAACATAATGTAAAAAATGAACATTTGTTTGATTGTGATTTTGAACACTATGGCGTCGTGAAACGCGAGCGAAGCGAGAAAAGACCACCTTACGGATTAGCTACCAGCTTGTGTTGTGGCGCAGGGGAAACGCACGCGATTTTCATGCATGAGGACCATGGCTCTGTCCCCACTGGTTGCCGCGCACACATGACTTGACCCCATTGAACCTCCTCCTATGGGGGCACATAAAAAGGCAGGTATATGCGACCCCTCAGCCAAAATTGCAGGATCTTCGACGATGCATAACTGATGCTTGTGTCTCCGTAACACCTACCATGTTGCACAATGTGCAGCGAGAAATCCAGTGCAAATGTGTATAGTGGCTAACGGAGAGCACTTCGAGCAATATAAATAAATGATCCACAAGACAGGGACGTGTCTCGGTTTCTTTCTTCCTCTCTTTATGACATGACAATTTTCTTAATCGTGACCAAACAAATGTTCATTTTTTGCACTCTATTTTGAGTATTAATGTGCGCACCGTATCTTTTCGTACTAAATAGAGAGTGCTCTACAACTTTCCAATTGACTTTTTCCTGGTATCTTTCACCGTTTACGCGATAGGACCTCTAATTCCAAACTTTGCCAATAGATGACGTTGTAAGTTGTCTCATCGAGTAGCGCATAGCCTTTTTACTATACCTAGACACCAACTTTATGGCCTAAGCTGTCACCGTTTAGAAGTTAAGGAGGTGTAACAAATATAAGTGGGCACCCTGTATATGAAGCACATATATTTGCAATATACTTAAAAAGCAAATTTGGATGTTCTTTCAAAGAAGAAGATGAAATATACCAAATTTTATAGAAGAAAACCTTATTATTCAGACAATTTTTTAAATATATACATAACAAAGAAAATATTTTTCTCAATCATCCAGTTGGAGGCCAGATATAGGAAGATGCAAGTATAGGTTAAATACTTCACAACACCTGGGGAATATTTGAAAATTTTAGTATTGCTACTCCTGTTCCACTTTCTTCTTTTATGCACCAGAAGGACAATCATAGTAACATGAAAATATTGTAGGGGAAGGTGCTGTACCTCGGCCACTTTTTTTTCACTTGGGAAAAAAAAGCGGTCAAATTTAGTCTAAAACCGAAACTTTTGGGTGCTTTAGACACATCAGGAATTCAGCTTTGTAATCCCCTTTAATATTTATTCCAACTTATCGCGAAGAAATTTCAAATTTTAAAAAACAAAACCTCTCATTTTTGGCCAAGGTACAATACTACGTTGTAACTTGGCCACTCTATGGTGTAGGGCAACAAAATGTGACATTATCACGCTTGAATCTGGTACAACACTAAACTTTTCAAAACCATTGCACGATATTTAGCTGGATATGATAGATGAACTATATTACAACTGGAAAAGGATGTTGTTTTTCTTTAAAAAATGTAGATAACAAGTTAGAAACTTTTGTTTACACAAAAGCAAGTTATATATTAATGACTTTAAAATTATTCGGACTAGGAAAAAAACTACTAGTCTTAAAAAAAGTCATGAAAGAAAAATCGCAGTACGTGTAACACAGTAGTGTAACTACTAGCCGCTTTCGGCGACCACCTTGCCGGACGAGAATACTGTTCTGTTTTATTTAGCTGGATCCGTGATGCATAATTTAGTATTAATGGTTCACTTTAAAAATAATTATATCCCGATTTACTTAATATCTAAGAGCTTATTATTTACACCTTTCTAAAAAAATTAATGCATGAAAAACAACGTAAAATTCATTACGCTTTTACCAAAGAATACGAAAAAAAAGCTGAATCTTCATTCCTTATCTTTCAACAATAGAAGAGAAACACACAATTCAATATTTATAAAAGTAATGAAGACGGTTTGAGTTGATTTCAACAAACAAAAGTAATGTTGTAAATTATGCATAATTTTTTTAAATTGCTAAAATTAGAAAAAAATTGGAACGTCAATTTCATTGACATCATTTAAAAGATAATTTTTCAATTTTTAGGAGTTGTAAGAATTTATTTTGTACTATAATATTTTTGAAAGTTATCATCAACAACCGCAAAAATTTTGCTAACTTTTTGAACAAATGAAATTCTAATTAAGTTTTCTAAACAATCTCTCTACGGTGCACATTCACACCCTCCAAGGTATATTTGTGCCAAATTTTGAAGCTCTAGATCCAGCCGTCTGCTCTATAGCACATAAATAAACCTAGACACACGCATTCTCCTTTATTATTAGTATAGTTAATAGAGCAACAAAACAAATTCTTTATATAAATTTAAAAAAAAACAATTCTCCGAACTAGGGAAAAAGACTAAACTAATAAATGTTATAGTTATAAAATGAAACTGTAAATTTATATTAGCCTCGGCGATAAATTAACGGTACAGGCAATATCATGACAATAGCTACAACTTTTATACTGAAAACATATTCAAAAACTGGCTATCAAATACATTTTCTTTCTCTGTTATGGATTTTACTACGCCTTTTTCATATAGCAGACCCTTAACCATCCCGAATAATGATATGTGCGCTTATTTATGATAAAAATTTATCGAAAACCCACTTTTTGATGTTGATATAACACTGCTCTATGCTGTTTACAGGTGGCCAAGGTACAATACGATGCACTTGGCCGAGGTACATCACCTCGTCTCATAATATTTAATTTACTCTCAGGCAATTATTTATGCTTTTATCGATAAAAAAATCTTTTCAATGTGTGTCAGTTATGGATCTAAAATGGGAACAGGTGAAAAATAAAAAATAAATATTTTTATGGAAAAAACTAGGAGGAATATTTAATTCCTCCAGAAGCTCGCGCCGACATCCGAAAAATTGTTTCTTCACTTCAGTTGAAAATTTTCAACCCGAGATGACCACGTGCAAGGTGACAGTGTTGCCACTCTAGACTAAACATTTTGGGAAGGGAAACGTAATTTCTCAACTCTCTCGTTTTGATATATCGACAATTGGCGGATGTATAACCCTGGCCAAGGTATAGCACCTTCCCCTACATTATATGTATGATGTTGTTTATTATAGCAACCATATCCTGTGCTACATGAGAAGGGTAATCGAATAAAAACAAACTAAACGACATCAAAGTCTTGCATACTTCGCTGTATAACGGAATTGGTATATGTAGCATATAACATGTCTATGTGCTTGATTCATTCAAACAGAAAATGAATACGTATAACGAAAGTTAGGTAGAAAATAGTATTCAAAGAATATATTTTGTACAGGAACCTTTACACATGCAATATTTAATATTTCAGGAAAAATATATCATAGAACGATAGAGGAGACAGAGACTGACTACATGATTCTTGCATTGATAAAACTAAAATGTCACTAGAGAGGATACGTATGAAAAATGGTACTCATCAGAAAACGCCTACACATAACTTTTGACGACAAATGAATCAATGCGCTGATAAGGTGTAGAAAAGAAAAGGCATGTAGGATACAAATAAATATTTTGTCTGAAAATTCGCAAAGAGTATAAGGCTTTGGTATAAAATGTAATTTTCTTCTACTGTAGATAAACCTCTGTCATAACTTGCCAGACAGTTGAAAAGCGTCTTCCGATGTCTCTTCCACTTCATGTCCTCTACACTGTTTAAATAACCAAAAGGTTATAGTAGCAGGGGCGTGAAGTGGTGTTCTGTTCTGTAGAGAAACATGGTTAAAAAATTTGATTTGCACCGCTTAAAGGCATTATTCATCATTCAAAGCAACTGTTAACAATTTTATCTGTAATTAACAGGATTTAATTTATCAATATAATCTAATGCAGATATTGTCAATTAATGGATATTTATTCAAGGGATTAAAATTTCACAATTTAATAGAATTATAATAAGAAGAAACTCGAATAGCAGTGTAACCATCGATGATATCTCGAGATTTGCATGCATTCATAGTTACAAATAATTAACGAATTAATATTTTGAGTTTACTGATATTTCATATTGGTATCGAAAGCTGAGAACTTCTCAATATTTTCTCCTAAATTCACCAAGGAGTATTCGCAAGAAATTGCAAAGTGCTAGTTATATTCCTTGATCTTTTTTTAGTCTCCAAATCTGGAAAGAAACCGCCTAATTTTGCAGGCTGGTTGTCAAACCTTTCAATTTCGGGAAAACCTTAACAGATAAATACTTCTGTAATGATATTTCATAGCGCTATAATGAAAATAAGAAGTCTGCGAAAAAGGCAAATATTTTGAAACGAAGCAAATAACATCTGGTTATAAATTCACAACAATTTTCCAAATGCATGCATATTTAGTTACACATTTTGAAGATAATTCGAATTGAAGATTTTTATTAGTAAAATCTCCTTTTTAAAAATATATCATTAAAAATAAAACCAGAAAGCATTAATAATAAAAAGCACTAATGAGAAAGAGTATTCTGCAGTTAAAATCATGTAAACATCATATGGGGGTTTTGTTTTCAAAATTAACTTTCCTTTCTGGAGTTGCAAAAAGGCTTGTTTAATTGCTTACGGCTTTCAGATAACAAGAACAGCAATTGTGCCACATCAGACAAATATGAGGATGTTTCAGCATCCACAGATTTTTACGCATCCGCCCAAAATGACATAGGTCTGACGTACTTCACTCCGAATCGCGATAACTGCCATAGTGGGTCAAAAGCCCTCAAGGTGCTGAGTGTAATTTTAGAGAGCAGATTGCCGAATTACGTAGCTTTTTTCCCATCTGAGTTAAGTTCAAAATTTCATTTCTCAGGGAAGCACCTCAAATATGGGGATGAGAAGTTGCCGAAAAAGGAAGCAGGCTCTTACTTCCCTGGAAGGTACAATAAGGTGTGATTGCATTGTCTACATTTCTGATGACGGGACGTACCTTCTTCGGAAGGGATTGGTGCATTGGCTGGTTATGAATCTTTTATAACTAACCACAGTGTCCGTGTCATTATCGCGGCGACCTGATTTTTTTGTTACTCGGATGCTTAGGCAGAACGGGGTGTACCATTTATGGTTAAGTTCAAAATTGTAATTCCAATATCCCTCATGTTGTCTTATCCATTGCTTTGTGAGATTAGCATCCAGTTTCGAAGCTAAACGAGCGCGTTTTAAATACTGAGCTTTGGTCAAAATCTGATACGTGAGACAGAACCCCACTCTCCAGCATTCCATCCTACGAGCTTCGGCCACAATGACATACTTCACTGGCCCAGATCCATAGACAAGACTGTTCATCGATGGAATCGGGTCTCGAATCTGCTAAAGTTCGATATTTCAGTCGTAACTCTGCTACCATGCCACCGTGTCTTTCTCGTGTTGCTTCAAAGTAATCAAACAAATTAATGAATTAATAAATAGAGATATGGAAGTTCAGAGTTAAAGTGAACCAAGCCCATGAGATTCATTTCTGAGAAAACAGCTTTCAAAGTTAATGAACTGCATTTAAAAATAGCAGTGAACTTCTAATTGTTCTTGCTACCTGGTGGATAAAAACTGGACTTATTATACAGAAAATATTGTTGCGAAAATCGCCCTGTGTGTAGGGTGAAAACAGTCCAACAAGCAGGATAGTGGAGAACGATGAATTATTCTCGAATTTTCCGGAAACACGGAGCACATGTAACAGGAAAAACAGCACTTGCACAAATTAGCAACACAAATAGATATAAATGTACTGATAATAACAGCAACAACACTTTTAACACCACTCGGTGCCTAAAATCTTGCTAGCTCGCACTGCGGATAAAACTTCAAAGAGAAATTCCAAAGGCGTTCGCACTCCAAAGACGATCCCAGTAGATCAACACGTTCCCAGACGTTCAGCAACTGCGGGTATTTATAGTTTTCCCGACATGGCGGCACATGAAATTATCTAGTACATTCTGTATATTTCCGCTCCTAATAGAGATATCGAGAATATCCTAGTATTTTCGAGGAGCTTCATTTTGTCGCCAAAGTCACCGAATTTGTTGCCAAGTTTGGCGCCAAAGCTAGGGGTGTTGACTTGACTTGCCTCAGATAGCTAGTAAGAACATCTGTAAATGTCTCTTAACAACACTAAGACTAACATTGCTAGGAAGCGACATTCCATGTTCGTAACAATATAGCATTTTTACACTACCATGGCAGTGTTAGTACAAAATGGGCAAAGCATGCACTTACACCTTTAACTCTGAACAATCCATATAGACTTTTCTGGCATCTATTTGTAGATACTAATCAAGAATGGTTCTCAAGATTCACTCGCGCTCATCAATTTTTAGAAGCCATTTTTTTTCAAACTGATCTTCATATCAAGTACAACAGACAATTAGGTCTTATCAAGAATATATCAGATTTCACCGGTTAGGTCTTCAACTATCTTTCTCAAGTTCACTAATGCACTCGTTTGGAATCTGGATATTTTTAATACAGAAGAACGAAAATAATAACGCTAAATCAGCTAAACCTTTTCTCCATTTGTCGATTCACCATTCTCTATTTCAACGTACTCCTATTTCTATCAGGACAAAAATGCTTCCCAGAGGGTATGCGCTCTGACGACAACTTCTGTCAATAGCAGGAGAGTAAAAAAATCACTCTAAGCGCAACTGACAACGACACCAAGCAACAATTCTGTCTCGTCAATAGCAGAGCTTGTAACATTCACTTGCACTGGCCTGCCTATGAAGAAAAAAAACTCACGGCAACAAAAAGGAATTTCAAACCCTCAAAAAATACAAGGAGTAAATAAAATTTCTAAAAGGAAGCGGAAAGAAACTGTTAAATTCCTTACTTTTTTTCTTCCTCCTTTGTATTTTATCTATTTTTTTAAAGGCGACCGCAATTTTTTCAGTCGTAACTTTATACACCCTTTCTTATTTCGGTTATACTTCCAGGAAAGGCTGCGAAAAGTCTTAACTTCCGCTTTGAAGGAATATTTTCTTCCAATACTCAAGAAAAGTGAGATTTCTACAGAGAAAAACATAGTAAAAAAAGAAGTGCAACTCTTCTTCTGATTCTTTAGGTGTGACACGGTGATTTGGCAACTTTTGTTATGCTTCTTCAATATATCTTGAGTGTAACAGGATATGCGATTAGAATGAAGTTGACATGTAAGAAGTCGATTCTTTTTGTAGCTCTCCATAATGGCGATAACTGCTTTGTAGCCACGCTAAACTTCCGTTTATACTAACATCTCTTCAAGTGATAGATTATGAACTATAAAAAGAGAAAATGGAAGTAAGTTGTCAAAGTTTTTTGAAACATTCAAAAAATACACGAAAAGTTTAGCATGAAATAGACATTATGGTTTTGGATTTGATTTTTAATTAAAGTACTAGTCATTCATTTCCGTAAAAAAAGAGGTGGAAAGTGCTAAAAAATTATTCATTCCTAAATCATGGGTTATTTCATTTTATTTTTGTTCGTTCATCGATTTATTTTGAACATGTGCTATACAGACATAGCATGGCAATTTGTTTTGTTTTGAATTGAAGCTTCTTCGTTCTAAAATACTCTCATTTCACTAAACTGTACTAATGTTCATTTCGTCTCAGTTTGTTACAAATTATGATCTAGCGTTCCTGCGAAATTTAGCTAACCACCATCAGTAATTTATTTTAAGATATAAGATTTCTTGCCTTTAAATTTGTCCTCCGGAGGCCACCTCCAGTACGAGGAGTTGATGGGATCGCAAACAGTGACAGCTATCGACGACTCTATTTCCCTTGAATTAAGTAAAAGAGGGATATACCAGATAAAGCGTAAAACACAGGTTTAACAGAAGACAAATTTCCTGTAACACAACAAAACGAGATTATATATCTCGTAATTTTTTTCTCGTATTCACCACCAGATGACGCCTCTCAAGTGGAATCAAAATTAAATTTAAACTAAACTACTAATTGATAAGTTATAAAGACTTTCAAGCACTGCACAGTCATCGGAAACACACATTTGTACCGAGTTTCAGAACTCTATCACTTCAGGAAATGAGCGACGATGCAATTACAGAATTCTATCTTTACAAACATGAAAGAAGTTAAATAAAAGTTTGTAAAAACGATGGAATGATGTATAGCTTATTTTCTGCATTCGGCGGTATCAATTGAATTAGGATGCATTGACTCTTTTATTTCTTGTATCTGGATTGAGATAAACTGGGCAAATGAGTTGTAATCTGAATAGTACAAATACAAGCTTAAATTAATTTAATCGTTGAATCATTTTAAGTCATAAAATTTAAAGATCTAACATAGGATCCGCCATCAGAAAAAAAAATTGGGACGTTAAGCTATACATAGTATCGAGTTATCAGGTTTGTATTTTACTTTTGGTTGAATGGGAAGCAATTAACACCGAAAAATATTTTTTTATTCCCACACAAAAAAAAGGATTCTAATTTCACCTCTCTACATGTTTTTTAAACCCATTCCTTTTTTTCACAATCTAAATTGCTATTTTCTACACTATCATTCATGTTTCTTTTTTTTTCTTCAGATAATTGCGCTTTTCTTACTCAAGTAATTTTTTTTAACCTGAATACGTTTTACTAATGGTTATTGACAGCCCTTCTTCGTATTAAGTAACGTGAAATTTATCACATTGTTGATTGGCGTTAAATTGGTAACAAGTATTTCTTCTATTATTACATTACAATTAAAGATGCTACAGTTGTACATACATCTGAAACATTCGGTAACAATAGAAGAGATCCATGCCAAAACAGCAAAAATTAAGTGAAATAAATTTATGTTATTCCTCCAATACACAAAGGGGAAAAGATAAAGTAACAGCTGTGAAATAAGGATGCCAAATCCATAATTACATTTTCAATGAAACATTTGAAATCTGTAATCCATTGTAGCTAATTAAATCTGATACAAAGTTGATAAGGTACATTAAAAAAAACTACAAACTTTACTATTTTAGGTTAAATTATCTGTGAATTGTTCAGTCATTCATTTTTCTTAAATCTGTGTAAAAAATAGTTTATTGATCTTGATGCATAAAAACAACCTAAAAGCCATTGCACATTTTTATTTAACTTGACTTGTTTCGTGTATGTAGAGATGGAATTTTGTAATCGATTTTTCTCTCGCTTCCTGATGTGGTAGAGATGTAAAATTTTGTTCACTTGTGTTTTCTTGATGACAGTACAATATTTTAAAATTTTCAAAATTTAATTATCAGCTTATCGATTAATTTAATTAAACGTTGATTCTATACGAGTAGTACCACCTGGTAGTGAATTCGAGAAAAATTTCCTTAAGAGTCCATAACATTTATAAAAATGAATTATGAATTAAGGACTAAAGAATGAAATTCATTAAATTAAAACCTGTTCTCTTTTCAGTACACTAACAAAAGTGTGTTTTTTAAACATTTTTTTATTTTATTAACGTGTGTTTCCGCTTTTCTTCAGAAACGTTACACTATTTAGTGTTTCAATTGAAGCATTTAAAATCCTGGTACTTGCTTCAAATGCCGTAGTTCCATTGTGTGACGCAAAATCTGAAAAACAGAAAAAGATTTAGTAGTTGATAATATTCTGCTCTCAGGCGTTAAACATTCACGGACGGGAAAGGATGTAGTTGAATAACGTATTAGTAAATTGGTAGAAAGACGATTATTTAAAAAAACAATGGAATTTTCACGCTTTGTAAATATTTATGTATATAATTTAATTCTTGTTAAGTATTTTAATGTGAAACGAAAAGTCTCATCTATAATATAAAACGAAATGCCCTGATCAAGTAGTAACAGTTTGAACTAACGATTTTGTGAGCTAAGTCTAGAATAAAAGAAATCTCCGGTCTAATGATATGAAAAATTTAACACAAAGTTTCGAGACCCGATTTCACCAAAGCTCCGCAGTGTAGACAAGTCCAGTTGCAGGTTAAGTGTTTCCGAGTCAAATGATCTTCTACTAGTGTGGTGTGGAAGTTTGGAGAGAGAAGATACTGGTTCAGGAGTCCTTCTCAGCATAACGTTCAGGTTGATAATGAAGAGTTCCTTCACAATAAGAGTTTCTGTAACTTCGGAAGGGGACGCTACTCAAACTCTAATAAATTATCCCTTCTGAGACATTTAATTGAATTATGAAATGGGTAATATATTTTTTTTCGATATTTCATGAAATCATTTGTCGAGAAATCATAAAACCATCTATTTTAAATGCCACTTTCTGCCTGAAGCCTTACAGTGCCGGTCACAGCTCTTAATACGATTTTACGATCTTGATGACAACAAAGAATGTGAAATATAGATCTGACAGCTGAAACGTTTTCTGGCATAACTTCGAAAGGGCACGCAACTCTAACTATAATAAATTATCCTTTCTGAATCACGTAATTTAATTATGAAATGGATAATTCATATTTTTTCGATATTTCATGAAAATATTCGTCTGGAGCTCATCAAATCATATATTTCAAATACAAATTTCTGACTGAAACATTACAGTACCGGTCGCATCTGCTAATTCGGTTTTACAATCTTGCTGACAGCAAAGAATGAGAAATATAGAATCATACATCTAACATTTTTTCCCAAAAAACTTTACTTTTCCACAAATTTTTGACTAAGAGTTGGATAATGAGCTCAGCTCCCGAAAACATCAAACAAAAGCGGCCTGTTTTAACAAAACAGGAGCATCACTTCTTGAGTTACTAATAGAAAACCTAAAATTAAATGAAGCATACAAAACTGAATTTAATGTTTTCCTGCATCCCTGGTTTCCATCTCAAAGTTAATGCGCAATGGTAATGGATAGCGCAAATCTAAGAAGAAAAAGTAATTCTCGATTTTAAACGGCCGTTGGATAATGCTTGCATTTCCGAGCAAGACGTCATCTGCAGCTGTTTTTAAATCCGATTCCACTCACGCAACCATGGCTATTTATTTAACATTTCTATCGTTTTTCTGTTTTAGTTAAGATAAAAAAAATACCACATCCCTTCTTTTACTGCAGGAATAGTTTTTCGCGCAATCTATTGGACGGAGCCATTGTGTGTTCTCTACTTTTTTTTCCTTCAGGAATGAGTTTTAGAATACGAATCAAGATTTTTGGATTTCATCCTCGGAAAAAGTCGGGCTTCAGTTTGCCTTATGAATAAAGTTGTGGCTTTGGATTTCTCAATATATCTGCAATATTTTAGTCTTTTACCGGTGGCTACAGGCAGAGAGCGAGCGTCAGAAATATATTGTGTATAATTTATCATTCAAGATGCATCTCTCTTCTTCTCGGGAAACATGCCGTGCATTTAAACGACCGTGCACGAGGTGTTAGCGAGGGGAACTTGGGTTTCAAATTTTACTTCAAACCGGTGTTGAAAATGTTCAGGTTCACACAAGGAGACAGCTTGCATTTTATAAGCATTATGCTAGTTTTAAAAAATATCTGCTTGTTTATTTTAATTTTTTACGCCCTGCTATTTAACTTGACATGGTTTCGTGTTTGCAAAGATGAAATTTTGTAAGCTATTTTGCACTCATTTCCCGATGCTATATAGTTTTGAAATGCTGTACCCTTGTGTGATCTCGATGGCAATACCCTATTTTTACCCTTCGCACTCATTTGTCGAGTCAGACTCGAGATTCTGAATGATTCATCCTTTACTCATTCTTGCTGTACGGGGATTATTATAAAAACCATATGATAGCAAAAACACGCAGATTATTTTTTAGGAAATGAAACAAATTAATAACAATATTTTTCAGCTACCTAAAGCGCTAAGTCAATCCTTACACTCACACGTGTATAATTATGCATCTTATTATCTTTATGAGTGCAAAGGGTTAATATTTGTAACTTAATTATAAATTAATTGATTAATTTAATTAAATGTTGATTTTATACGAGTGGTGCACACTGGAAGTGAATTTGAGAAAAAGAATTATTTCACGTTGCCATGATATTCGTAATAATGATTCATAAATTAAAGACTAAAAAGTAAACAATAATTAAAGAAAAAATATAAATTTTAGTACACTAATAAAAATATTTTTTAAATGTTTTTATTAAATTTATTTCATTTGTCGAGCAGAAATAATGTTGATATTATTTCCAGATGTTTTAAATGTAACTACAGTGGATGATAGCTAACAAACATAATCTATTCAATGAAGATGTTCTCTACCGGAATTGTTTATTAACTCTATCATCGATTGGCCACATATTTTTATGCGAATTTTATTAATTCATACAGAAGATCAAAAACCATAGTGAATTATATAATATTTTATTATGTTTATTTGTATATAATAACATTATAACATGTATTTTTATGTAACAAAGTGGTTTTTTTCTGATGAGTGCAGTTCTCAACAATCCAATCTTTTCAGATTCCATTATTTTAGCGGCAGTGAGGGCCTAGCGGTGAGGTCTCAACTTCGAGACTGGAGCGTCCCCGGTACAAAATCCGATTCCATCAAGTATCCGCCGTATATGTGGGATTGTGGTTCGCTCTTCAACTGGTGTAGAGCGGAACGATGGAGAGGAAACCAGCTGTGAAATCGTCCTCATCATCTGGTCGCGGTTCACATTTACAAGATCTGTTCTCAAATAGCCCTTGTATTGCTTTTAAACAGGGCTTTAATATAACTAAAAAGATACCTAAAAACACTATATTAATAGCTTTTTCAAAAAAATAATTAGTATAAACGTGTAACAACAAACAGGCTATATATGGAATTGTAAGAATCTGGTTCCATAAACCGCGTATAAATGAATAAAAGTTCGCACTTCCCTTTTTGTATTAACTTATTTATACAGAGTGAGACATGAAGGACGGACGTTTTTTAAAAAATCAAGAAATCGTTAATTTTTTTCTTAAAAAGAAATTTATTGACATACCTCAGTTCGTATTGAAATCTCATTTGACGAAATCAAGTGTGGAAAAGACCATCTGCCATGTGGTGTCAGTTAACACTGATGCATTTCTGAAGGCGTTCCTCATCTTCCATCTCATGTGCGAAGTTCAGTCGCTTGGCGTAATCCCTGGGATCCAACTGTTACACAACGGCCAATTTGCAGGTGTGGAATTGCAGATCTAAATGCAAAATACGACTGACCGAAAGATTACTAAGGCCAAGTTCAGAAGAATGCTTCCGAGCACATCGACTCGGACTGCGCAGCACGGCTTGTGTGACGCTTTTCGCATTTTCAGGGGTACATACCGTTCATGTAACCTCCGACGGTCTTTTGCTCGTTAGTGTATCTCGTGTACGAAGTGCTGAAACCCAAAGTATGATAGTGTTACGAGTGGGAACAGCTTGATTTTTTATGGACATTGAAATGGCGATGAAACTCACGCTGAACTGTAGTGATAGATCGTTATTCTTGACGAAAGAGTTGTACGAAAAAACGCGGTGTTCTATCGTCCACGGCTCCATGGCTTCAACTGAAAAAAATTCTAAGACTTCAGGAACCTAACGCCACGAACCACGCATCTCTCACTTCACCTGGTGGTGTGTTCTAGCCTTTACAAAAACGTCCGTCCTTTCTGCCTCACCCTGTATATAAGCCCATTTTTGAAGCAACACAAGGACTATTTTGGGGCCGACCTCATTTTTGATCCGTAGTCAGGTGACAAGGATGACAGCTGGGCTGTCATCCGCTCTCCAACACCAGCGGAAGGACATTTGACTTAGACGGATTTAATATAATTATAATCTAATGTTTACTCTCAATTAAACTCAGTTAAGGTATCCTACTATGTTCGGAGACATTTTTTTGAAAAATAACTTATATATATTTTTTAATGTTATTTTTCAATTGCATATGTTTTAAAACTGTGAAAATATTGTAAAAATAAGCTTTCAAAATAATATTTTTTAAAAAAACTGAGAAATTTGAAGAAAAATGACTAAAATATTTGCCTTACGCTAACAGCCATAGACAAAATCATATACTAAATATACATAAATCCTTATATGAGTACATTTTTATGACAGTTATCTGCGTTATGCTCTAAAATCTTTCTTGTACTTCAAAATAGTTTTGAGATATAGCTGAACATAGTTACTAAACTGGTAATTTTTCATTAAAAAATGCTTTTCGTTTATATTTAAACACTTAAAATATTACTTGATTTTAAAATTGACCTTAGTTTTTAGAGTAAAACATCAAGTATATTACAGAAAACAATCTCAGAAAATTTCATATCAATATTTGAATAACGTTTTGAGAAATCATTGTTACGGTCGACAGTTTTCCTCAAAAAGATTATTACTCAGAAAACACATTTAAAGTTTTCATGCAACTTAAAATAACGCTTACAGTTCGGTAATAAAACAGCTGTAACTCCATTTGTAATTCGCGTAGAGTAAAAAGTGAGACAGTTTTAGAAAGCTGATTAAACAGGCTACCAAATCAAGTCATAATTTTTTTTTTATAATATAACTCCCATCCTGTTAAATGTTTCATTATCTTGTTGGCTATTTAGATTTACGTCCCACTTCAAAGTCACACAAATGCTGTTTGGGAGGACATACCTCGTCATCTTGAGCCATAGTCAGATCAGGGGACTACATGAGCCGTTAACCTACTCTCCAACCTTCGACGCCACACCAACTTGAGGACATGTGGCGACGACGGATTTAACATGTAGGGGAAAGTGGGGAAAAACCGGGTAGCTGAGGCTCAAAGGCCGGTTGGATCTAAACTATTCGACAGAGAGCTTGTCAAATTTTATTAAAATATTCATTGTTTATCGGAGTACAATATATCTTTCCAGAAAAGTCAGTTTATTACTTTTTTATCAATAAGTTTTTAATAAAAAAATCAAACAACCCGGTTTTAAACCGGGGTAACACCAGGTACATATGTTAACGTTGTGGGAAATTAGGAAAACTCGATTTTCAGTGGACAAGTTGCAATCATTTTTATTTTATATGACAATTTAAGAATATTAGTTAAAAAATTTACATGTAAAGCAGTTGTCTACTTCCTCCACGCCACTGCAGCTTTCGTGAACACAGAAAAGACAGTTTCTACATTGAATTAACCCTTCTTCTTTATTTAAATTAGAAAATACATCATTAAAATATAAAAAATCAACGTCCGATGTGTTTTTATCGTCTTAATCGGAGAAATCAGTAATACTGACTGTCCCGGTCTAACACCACTTGGAGTATCCAATGAGTTATGAAAAAACGAAAGAGAACCGCGCAATTATTGGACTGAATCCTTATGGTTTGATAGTGTCCTTAGTAAACGTATAATAAGCTGGACATAATATAATTTTTATAACTGTAATGATTATTAAGTAAGGCAAGTTTAAAATCAAACGAACGTTAGAGTTGACGTCTTAAAACAAATAAATCTTCACAGATGCAGTGAGTTCAACAGCTACAACACGCCACTATGACTATTCTTTTTCTTGACAAGTAGAGTGTAATTCAGTATCTCTCAGCTAGACAGGAAAAATAACATCACCAGAATCAAGGGCACCCGGTTTTACTCCACTCTCAAACGAGTCACTTTCATTGCAAAACCCAACTGAGTTTTAATCAGTTCACTAACTAAAAGCGAAACTACAGAGAGTGTCTGCACATTTTTAGAAAGATTTTGTTTCGCTGTAGGAAAAATTCGTTTCCATGGAAAAGTTTATTTTCACAAAAATTAAATTTTTGAAGCTATAAGTTATCATTTGCAGCATAAAAGTTTTGTTTACATGCAAAATGGCGCTTTTAAATAAGCGAAGGATGGAAGGCTACGTTTTTGCTCTTTCCAAAGAGAGTTAATCTTATTCAGTTATTTAAAGACAGTGTGAAAGCCATGGTTTTCACTTTCTCGTATACGAAGTATACAAAGAGAAAGTATTGTAATCGTCAAAAAATTCCAACTCGAGATTTTGACAAATCTCCACGTTTTAGACCTTCCTGAGTCCGAAAAACACAATTTTGGAATTATGTCTGTCTGTGTGTGTCTGTGTGTGCGTTTGCCTGTCTGTGTGTGTGTCTGTCTGTGTGTGTGTCTGTGAACACGATAACTCCAAAACTATTAGAGCTACGGGGATGAAATTTGGTATGTGAACTTGACACATAATTTGTAGGTTTCTATCAAATTTTGGACAAAATCCGTCCACTGGAAGTCTGTCTGTCGGTCCGAGGTCATGCAAACACTATAACTCAAAAACTTGAATAGCTAGATGGATAAAATTTGGTACACAGTTGTATCATCATGAATGTAGGTCCGTATCAAATTTTGGGACAAATCCGTCAAAGGGTGACTGTCTGTCGGTCTGTATAATCGCATACTTGTAAAAATTATATCTCCTAAACCCTTTGGCTTAGATAAATAAAAATTGGTATGATGATTGCTAATATTAATTATAGATCTGTGCTCAAATTTCGTTTCAATCCGTTGAAAAAAAGCTGTTCAAATTGCATATTTGGTTCAAAATGTACATTGCGACTCTGTGTTGGCGAGCGTTTCGCTTATTTTACTCAAGTTAGTATAGTTGGCTTTTGACCTTGGCGGTCTACGAAATTGTAGCTTCGGAAATTATGGCAACCCCTGATTCGAAAGTTCGTTCTGACATTCTCCAGATGGAAGGTATGGTGAAATCTTGCGTGACATCAGTAGTACGATTTCGCAGTCAAAAACGTTAAATAAAGTAACCTCAGCGCGCTTAAAAATTGAGAACATACGCAATTCTTTTTGCAAAATATTAAGTTTCAGGAATTCATGAATTTGATATGTTTCATTGTAAATCACCATTCATAATTTTTTTCTCAAAATAACCAGGCCTTGGGTAAATACCCCTAGAATATTTACCTATCCACTGGGTGTTTTCCCACTCCACATTACTGGTCGTATGCGAGAAAGTTTCGGGGAGGCGACTCCCGCTGGTTTCATATCTAAAGCCACAGTAGGTAATAGTGTTAATAAGAAAGAAAAAAAATCGTCCAAATTTTGTTTCAAGTGGGAAAATTGTTCCAAATACGTATCCAAGGGAAAAACGCAGTTCTTCGAATATTGCAAAGGTGAGATCTTTAATGTTAAAAGAAAATTCTCCAAGTGAAAGATTTGTTGAAAAATCATTAAAATGCTCAGTATCAACTGTAAGCAAAATTATTAACACTAATTTGAATCCCCAAAAGGCAAAAAATATAATTTTCATCGTCTTTCTCTACGTCATGTCGATGAAAGCAGAACACGCCTCAGAATTCTTTATAAAAAGCATTCATCCGGACAAAACTGGAAAAAATGTTGTAATAATGAATGAAACTTGAGTCTATTTAAATGACTTCAAGCAAAAAAATTCAATATATTATCATGAAAAAGGAGAAAAAAATCTTAAAACATGGTTCAAAGAAAATTTTCCTAAGGAAATTATTATTGTTGCTAATTTTTCATATAATGGCAAATAAAAGTGAAGAGAGTGGATAAAAATGTTAATATTAACTCCGAATACTACCAGGAGTATATTTTATCTACAATCTTCAAATATGAAATAACGTCTCTTTCCCCACAATGCCATCAATCAGTAGAACTGCACTAAAACAAATTAAGCAGCCACACACCACAATCCACTGTTAATTTCCTGGAAAAAATAGAACTAGTAGGTATTAAGACTATAACCTTCACTGATATTCCTGGTAAATAGTTCTATATCACTGATGAGTTTTTGAGAATTTGGACTTTTAAAAACCGCATTATCCAAACGTCAACCTACAACTTTTTCTGGTCTTTGGAAAGCTTTTCGAGAGAAATGTGAAAAAATACCTCATCCGTTACCACAAAAATCATTATTGTCATGGAAGTTTCTACATCGTAAAATAGTTAAGAATGCCGGCTATCAAACTGAACATTTCAAACACAAAAAAATATGTGATATCGTTCTTAAAATACCATAAAATTCGTTTTAAATATGTGCAAACACCCTCTGTATTAGCATATAATACCATCTAAAACGTTAATGGGAATTTAACCTTATACGGTACGTTGCTTTTTTTTTACTTTCCAATAAAATATTATGTAAATATATATAAATAAATGTAATAAATAGAAGAAAGTCAATGAAAAGTTAATTTAGAAGTTAACTTTCAAGTAAAATTATTTACTTAAAAGCATTATTAATTTAATTCAAATCTCTTCATTAAAACATTCCATGACAAAAATGTTGTAAACTAATAACTTTATTTATCAGTCGATAAATTATTCCAAATTAATTGAAAACAGACCAAAATGTTTTGATACAAATATGAATCACCCTACTTTAAAGGATTAACGTACCGTGTATAATAAACAGAGAAATTCTCTTTATAGATTTTCGAAACCACCGGAAAAATTTGTTCTGGTGGTTTCTATCTGTTCTCCCCAAATTTAGGAGAAAAAAAATTAAGAAATGATATTGGAGTTCTAATTTGTTCCTTCATTAAGTTTTGCTAAAATAATTTTGTACTTCTTTCATTAATTGAAAATACTTTTTACACTAATCTTAAAATAATGCCATCACCATTTTATTGTAGAAAACATTTGATGTAAACAGTTTTTAAAAGCGCACTTTTATAACTGTGTTTTTTGCTTGTACTTTTATAAAAAAGTAGATTTTTAAAACTTTTTTAACAATTATCTACTTTTTAGTCTTTTATTTATAATTCATTATTATAAATATTATATAATCATCAAAACCTTTTTTTCAAAGTTCATTACCAGGTGACGCTTCTCGGCTGGAATCAAAATTAAATCAAATCATTCGATTAGATGATAATTAAGATCTGTAAAAAAAATTTTTTTAAATGTATCGTCATCAAGAGCACACAAGTAAACAAAGTTTCAAAACCCTAGCATACCAAAAGTTTGTAAATTAATAACAAAATTCCATCTTTACAAACATAAAACAAATCGAGCTAAATTAAATTGTGTAAAAAGATCAGTGATAAAATATTTAAGTCGTAATTCTAATCCAAAATTTGCCTTCCTGAAATGCACATCAATATCAGTCAACATTATCATTTTCTTCCTACAATATTCAAATTTTAAATTTTATAAACACAAAATATTTCAAAATGGCTCCCTGGGATAGCTAAGTATCAATTTTAACTGCTGAACTACACTTAACACATTAATGCTTAGGTCGCATTTTTTAATAATAATAATTTCAGTAATAATAATTTCAGTAATAATAATTTCAATAATAATAATTTCAATAATAATAATTTTTTCAATAATTTCAATAATAATAATTTTTTCAATAATTTCAATAATAATAATTTTTTCAATAATTTCAATAATAATAATTTTTCAATAATTTCAATAATAATAATTTTTTCAATAATTTCAATAATATTTTGCATACTTATATTACATGTCGCGAAATCATTTGGAAAATTACTAAAAAAGTCCTGCGTGAAAAATTTATGTTTTAGTGTCCCCCTTAACCTAGCGTCCTATTCTGGCAAAGTCCTATTAATGCAGAAAAAAAACTATCAGAATCCAAAATTTTATAAAATTCCAAAAAAATAAAGTTATTCTTTTAATTGTATTTACTGATATATTTGTTAAATGCAAGTAAATTAATTAATAAATAATTGAACAATCTTACCCTTTCTTCTTCACATAGCAAAAACCTACTTTCGAGTCTAACTTGAAAATAAAAGGCTTCATTATGAACCAAACCCTTGATATGTGCTGTCAACGATTGAATATAGAAGAAACTAATACTCAAAAATGCTTTTTTGAATAATTTGTACAGAAAAAATAATTCCTGTGAGTTTATGATGCAATTTTAGAAGCATCCCTGAAAAGAGACTCAAGGCATTAATGGGATAATAAAGCATAAAGATTCTTAGCATTCTAAAGAGGATGTCTATTTCAAGATCTTCCAGAAGATTATGGATGCCTTCCAAGTTATTAGATCCAAGAGAGGACATGCACAACATATTACTTGTTTCGTATAAACACATTAATCATAAGAAATTTGATCAGAAATCCCTGACAACACAGATGTCCTGCCTTATAGCAACGTGTATCCTCTCCTGAAAGACCCATGTTTACAACTTTCATAAGAAGCTTCGAATAACAGGAATATTTCCCGGATACCGGCCCACGTCTAGATAATATCCGGCAAGTTGTTCCGAGAAAAATTCCTTTTAAGCAACGGAATTTAGATAAAATTCCTCGCAAGAAAACAGACGTTGCAACACATTGCCTATCTCGGAATCCTCCAGAGACTTTCCCGGAAATAACTAAAGCAAAATACTCGGGATAAAGGAGAGAATGCGTTACATATATTCGGCACCTGCTAGCGCCTATTGTTCCCGAACAAGGGGAAGAAAAAATTCTTATCGTCATCGGCGTCAGTTCCGACTGTGACTCGCTCCTCCCCATCAAAGGACAAAAATACCCAGAAAAAGAATCAGATGGGGAAGTAAAAACTAAAGCTCTCGTGGCTATTCCGTGTGGGCCACAGAGATCTGAGAACAGGAGACGGTGAACTTACCCAAAGTGATCTCACTTGGTAAGGATACAAAGTAATACTTAGAAACATCTGAGATACACTTCACCTGTTCGGTGTATTCTGAGCGCCCAATTATTTTGGACTTTTATCTATCAGGTTAGAAAGCTTAGCTTTTAAAGTAAATGAATCGATCTTTTTTGTATTTAATTATATCTCCGAAATCTTAAGAATACTTTAGCCATGATTGTTTAAGGAAATATAAATATAAATACGGGCTATCTGCTCTTGAACTGAACATGGAAAACGGAAAAAGACGTTTGCGCCGCTCGGAGGGTTAAAGAGCAAGAAGGAAAAATACAGTAGCGTATTATTTTAAAAAATTATATGCAGGGGACCGCAAAAATATTTACACTATTACTTAAACAATTATTAAGTATTTCAACAACATATTGTATAACTAATACATTAACATACGTCTAAGTCCAATAACTCAAATGCTTACATACAAATGTAGAATCTTGTCATCCATACTATGTTCCAAGATTCTAATTAATAAATGCAATATTTTTTCATTTACAATTATAATCTTTTACCATTCAAATGATCCATTTCTATAAATAATGTTTTAATCAATCGTCATAATTGCAGCTATTCTGTCAACTGATAATTCTTGTTTGATACTTGAACACCATATAAATATTTCAGCTGTTAAATTTGTAGGCGTTTGGTTTAATTGGACCTTTCTTCTTCAGAATACCGTGATTGGTGAAGTTTACCTGAACTTAGAATGAATCTTACATGAAATGCATTCAAGATATATTTGAAAATAAAGAATGGTACGTCCAACAGGCTGGAGCACTCCCGCATTAACATCATACCATGAAGGCCTATGTAGACCGAATTCTGCTGAACAGGTGAATAGAACGAAAAGGTCACATTGAACTCTCCACATATTCACCGTATCACCCCCCTACCGATGAATTTATTTTTGTTGGGACACATGGAACACAATGTTTAAAGCCCCAGACAATTTATAATCAATCTATTTTGAAAGCATCCATTGAAAGACATTGAGCCGAAATTTTATTTCACATGATTAGCTCCGCGCCGTTTAGAATTCCACTGGGCGACTTTATCAGCAGTTCCTGGACAATAAAGTCAACAATCCAAGCACTTTCGATCAGTGACAAAATTCTACATTTGTATAAATTAATTTGTGTTATGAAACTTTATGTGTGTTATTAATTGCTTATATTATAGTTAGTCGAAGTGTGAAGACATTTTCTGGACATCCTACTGATGGAACCCCTTTTCGATATTGTAGACAGAGTGTTAAATATACATTTTTTTCTCGATAGATCACGTAGTATTATTTTTAGGGTCATGGTGGCCTAGTAGCAGAGTCAAGGATTCGAGACCTTTTTTCATCAAATAAGTGGAACTAATTTACAGTAATTTCGTCGGGGTCAAGCGTCCTTCCACTGATGTCATATGGAAGTCTGGAGAGTGGGGTACCGACCCAAATTCTGTCTTCCGTTGAGTTTTCAAAATGACGAGATTTAGGACAAAATACCCCTCGTGTAGCTTTAAAACCGGATGTTAATCTAACTAACTAACATTTTATGAATAGATCATAGAAAGCTGAAGTCATCCAAATTTTTAAAAATTTTTGCTCAGAAGTAATATGTCATTAAAGTTAATACCTCAAAATTTTTAAAAATAAATTTCTAGCATGACATAAGTTTCATAAAGATGATTTTCATGCATCGTGAAATATTTTACAATGCCATACATTTATTCTTCTTGAAAAGAATTGCCAGTTTGAGGTTGCAACCCTTAAAAGCACGAATAACATTCATAAAAACAATCATTTTTGCCCCTTTCACAACTTGCATTGGTGCAACCTTCTCTTAACCAAAATATCACAACTAGTTAGAATATTTTAAAGTAATTTCCAATGAATTTTTATTGTCTTTTATTGAAAAATAAAGCTTATATGAGCAGAAAAATAAATTTTAAAAAAGGATTTTCCGAATACCCATCATGCTACTAGGGAACCTAGTAAAGTCTTAATTTGTGAAGCCTCAAACATACTCCATTTGAGTTAGGTTAGTTTAGTTTGACTGACGTTCCGTTTCAAAACTAATGGAAGGCCCTTTTGGGGCCGTCATATGGAAAGGGCTAATATTTTTTTAACCGGGGGACGACATCCACCACCGGCTTGCCTCTTTTCCATACTTCCACACCACATCATTGAGAGGTATATCTTATCGTTGGAGTGGTGTAGAAGTAGGGAAGGTGTAGGCAGGCCTAAATATAATTTCGTAATCTGACCGTAGTACAAAATCATGAAATCAATCCATAGGAGACTCCACATTGCTCTGAAAAGAGATACTTTCATTCTAACGATCCTATATATTGAAGAAATATTTTAAATCCTTCAGAAAATTATATCTAGTATTAAATTCTGTTCTGAATCCAGACAAGCGTCCAGAGCATTCCTCGGAAATCCCGATCATCCCTTCGAATGAATGCCAATCAAATTAATCAAATTCGCAGAAATCAGCTGTGTGCATCTTTTCAAAGATAGATAGATAAATATTAATACACACTGCAGAGACAAGCTATCCATCCAATGACATGGTCCAAATTACTTGGATTTCAGCATAAATACGTACTGCAAGGGATCTAACTTCAAAATTTGTTTCAAAGGGGAATGGGAAATCTCCAAAATCCATCCATACGTAAGTTTATTGCTCTTTGCCGTGGTTCAAATCAATTTGCCTTGTCAGTAGAATGTCCCTCTACGCGAACGTACTTTCCTCGCTTGATTAAAGTTCTATCGTGGTACTAATCGAATTTACTCGTTAAGTTCTAATTTAATTTTCCATGTCTTAATTCGGAAAACGTCCAAAGAGTTTCAAAGCTTCTTCCCCTTCGCCCATTCTACCATTCGCAATAACAGAGACTGCATTAGATTCGGGCTTTACGGTTAAGTCTTGCACTCCCAGCTTTAATTAAGGAGAGAAAGAGAGGGACTGGACTGAGCCCGCTCTAGTTATCTCTACGTTTACAGCCTAGTTATCTCTAAGACTGGTTTTTGTGTTAAAGTCGGGGTCGCTTGATTGGGCTAGGTGTTGCTCGCACCCAATTTTGTATTTGGGGATTTTCGGCTGTAAACCGTTTGCCCGCTAACTTTTGTTTACAAGAATTAACAGGGGGATAAGTGCTGCGTTGTATATTTAATTGTCTATGATTGCTAAAATAATAAATTAAAAAATTAATTAACAAAAATAAAGAACTAATTTCTTACAATTTCTCAAAAAATAATTGTCTGATGTAGTTATCTCTATGTTTACAATTTAGTTATCTCAGCTAGTTTGTACCTCAGTACCTTTGTATCTCAGCTAGTACAGTCTATTTTGCCCGTAAACTTTTGTTTATAATAATTAACAAGGGAATAAGTGATGTGTGGTATATGTGATTTCTTGCAATTGCTCAAAAATAAATTAACAAATTGAATAAATTAATTAAAAAAATAATGAACAAAAAATAAATAACAAATTGCTTACAGTTGCTCCAAAAAATTGCTTGATCTAGTTATCTCTACGTTTGCAGCTTAGTTATCTCTAAGACAATTTTTTACGTTAAGATCGAGGTCGCTTGATTGGGCCAGGTGTTACTCGTACCAAATTTTGTATTTGGGGATTTTCGTCTATAAACCGTTTGCCCGCCAAC
>BGPR01000428.1:131915-180723 GCA_013235015.1 Araneus ventricosus | reverse complement strand
TGGAATGCGTCCTGTCGCCAAAATAAAAATTTGAGTCAGGCCGGGCTCTGAACCGGCGATCATCGAAAAGAAGTCGCCCCAAGTGCATACTGATTTTCTTTCACTATACTCAAGCAAACCGTCTTACATTGATGTTTATAAAGAGAAGTTGTCGGAAGAGAAACATCCAGCTGGTTTTCTTCTTTTTCCAACTCTGCAAAATTGTTTCCAATTGGTCCATGGGCGTTCCTAAAGCGGTCATTCATTAGTATTTTTTCTTGGGTACGGCATACAAACGCCTCGTCAATGTAAACCCGATGATAATTATGTATACGAGAGAATTTGAATCTCAATAATTTTGGTGTCCCATTCACATAAAAGTGAAAGCTACGATCCTTCGAGGCGAGCAAATCCCAGCTCGTGGTTGGGAGGTTGGGGAAGGAAATGTGCATGGAGTCAGACTGAGAAATAGGGGAGGGAAGAGTTCTTCAAAGTGAAACCCCGTAGGGGGACCAGGGGGATCCAGCGCCAGTGCATTTGAGCTCCGAAGGAACTTAACCTGGTCCCGATCGAATGAACTGGGAAAACAAACCGATCATTGGCCAACTAAAAGCGGAATGTGAGCAGTGTCGAGTTTGGCGATGCTTCAGTGGGTAGAAATCTCTCATTGAATGCATTGAAGACATGTAGGTCCTGTGCTCTCCTCCCAGCTTAGAAACCGCAATATAAGTCCTATTACCATTGCTTGTAATTATTACATAAAAATGAAAGTGAAGCACAACAACGAGAATGTATTCTAAAATGTAACAGAACTAGTAGTTGGGCAATTATTGAAGAGTTGTGTTCTGTGTGTACAATCTTTTCTAAATTTATAAAAATTATCTACTTGGTTAAAAAAACTAACTATACTATATTCCGTAAGAAACCCAGAAATAAACTAAAGCTCCAAAAAGCAAAAAGTTGTAAAATTTAGAAAAAAGCTATTAGTGAAAACATATAGACAGATAGAGTAACTATTTTACTACTCAGCAATCTCAACTACAAACCTGTGCTAATTTAAATATTGAACTAAGGAAACTTTTAGACAAATTTAATTTGCTTGAGTAACTGTTTTCTCAGCATAAAATCTAAATTATAACAAAGAATTTTTTTAATTAAAAAGTGCTGAAAAAGCTTTTTAAGTATTCTTTCCGAAAAGAACTACAGAAAGCAAATTTTTACCTTAGACAAGGAGGTAAATAAAACTGGCTTTAACAAACCTAAAGAAAATAATCATTAAACTCAATTGTGAACAACAAGAAGTGAATAGTTATTCTCACAACGTTATAAATAGAACTGTGAGTACTTTGTACTCTTCTCAACAAAGAATCATTTATAGACTTCGTTATACAATGCCCAAAATACAAAAGTATTAGAGATAAATATTTTCCAAAGGGCTTCAGTACTTTGAATATTTTGAACTTGGTTCAAGATAGACTGGCTAAAATTGGTATTAGCAGCATTGTTCAGAATACCTTCCTTATTCCAATTATTGTTGGTCTTAATTGATTTTTTTAGTTGAATTTTTATATTTGTATACTTTTCTTTCCTTTATTTTTCTTTCTTTTTCCTATTTTCGTCTATTTTTTGTGATTTTATTTTATTATTTATTTTATTTTATTTCTTTATTATTAATTTTGTTGTTATTTTTCTTGTGCTTACATCCTATATGCTTTTTTTATTGTTATTATTGATTGTTATAGTTCTTATACGTTTTTTTTTTATTTTATATTGTTATTAGTAATTCCTCATGTTTAGTCTAGACGGAATTCCAATTTATATAAAGAAGCGTTGATTTCAAGCAAATTATCCGTATCATTTGGAAAATAAATATCGATAACATTCTGAGAAACGTAATTTAAAGCAGAGTTCTGTTGTTCGGGGGAAAAACAGAAGACATTGTCTTTTTTACTTCATCTCTATAAATGAGATATAATGGCGTCTTTTTTTAAGAATTTGTAACCAAACATAATTAGCCAAGTTGCAAACAGCTAATTTTGTATTTAAACTCATTAGATAAAAGCAATCTCATTATATCTGTAACAGTTTCTAATTAGACAGATTCCATGTTGCTATTTTTCCCCCTCTAAAACTGGATCAGATTTCAGCTTCGTTGATTCTTGCAACTTCCTCGTTTTCTGAGAGGTTTCTTTCAAACTTATTGCTGAAACAATTAGGAGAAGCATATTTATGAGTCCCTATTTTAATGAGTAGAATCCACGCATCACGCCCACATCGGATGGAAATTTTAGAATATAGGCAGTTAAATTTTATGAATAAATTATTACTCGAAACGAAAATTGTTGAAATGCGCATTTCATCAAAGATTATTTATTAAATAATGACTCGAAGAAATTTTTTGAAGATAGTATTTTTTTCTTTGACTTTTAACCCTTCTTTGCATGATGGTGGAAATTTCCATCATAACATTGAATGCTCAAAAATTATATAAAAGAACAAGTTTACTTTAAGTTGATCGTGTCTGGATACCTTTTTAATGTCCATTGCATAAAAAAAAACATAGCTGTCAAAAATAAGCAAGTGTCACTATCAGTAAAACGAGCTTGAAGTTGTCATTCCGCTGTTTGTTGTAGTTGCAATAAACGTATGATTTCGTTTTTAATTTTGTTTTATTATATTTGAGTTTCTATTGCTAAAAAAGTGATGTGGATGAAAGGTTTGTAACATGTGTTTCTGTTATTTTTAGAGCAATTTCTGAAAAAGTTTGTGTTTAATCTAACTTTGCATGATGATGGAAATTTCCATCATATTGTTTTTTTGCTAAATTTATACTATAAATATATACCAAGATTTTTTTAACCATTTTTCCTTTAATTTTGAACATGAATTATATCACCTTGATTTATTTCACCAATAAAGAAAAAATCATGCAAAGAAAGGTTAAAGAATTTTAAAGAAAGTTCTGAGGAGTTTTAGAGAGAGTTTAATTTTATGAAGAAATTATTATTTTTAACGAAAAATTGTTAGAATGTGTTTTCCTCAAAGATTATGCTTAAAAAATGAAATAATGACTCAGAAGAAATTATTTTAAGGATACTATTTTTCTTTAACACTCAGAGTATCATTAGGCATTACACAAAGAGTTTTATTGAGTGCCTTTTAGAGAAAATTCTCTATTTTTATGTTTAATTCCTAATCTATTGAATTATTTAGGAAGATGAGTAAGTTTCCCCTCTCTGTCTTTATCGTTCATTTACTGGAATACAGCATTTGCTTACCATTTTCTTCTTTCAAATTACATTCAGTCTTTTCCACATCCAACTTCTGCGCTAAGATATGCTAATTTACTGTTAATTTAATTCTGAAATGATATGTGTCAAAAATAAATCGAATTAAGATTAGACAATGGTTCTAAATCAGAACTTCACAAAGCGGGGGGGCGGGGGGGGGGGGTTGATAAGCTCACACTTCATTTGCTAAAGAAAACTCATGATATAAAAAAATGTATTTTAACTACTGAGAATTTGTAAGCAGCTTTCAAGCTTCGAACTCCTATACAGTTAAACTCCAATGAAGTATGTAGTTTACAGTAACTGTTAGTTAAATATATCTAAGTATTAGCAAATATGCGCAGCCATTAGTTAAATATACAGGGTGTCCATAAATTATCTTTACAACTTTAGACTTTAATAACTATATTTAATATAATTTAATTTATCTATAATTTAATATATTAGATAATAACAAACTTTTTTCAACATGTGACAAGATAATTCATCAAGTTTTCTTTCCAGGTGACGAAGATTTGACGAAAAATGTGGGCGCCACAGGAGAAAGCTCAGTGTGTAGCATGGTACTACATAGAGACGAAGTCAAATACCTGATGCAGCGAAACTTTCGGCTACAATGTGGAAAGCAATCGCAGATCCAACCAACTATTAGGGCTTGCTATACTTTGTATAGTACGTCATTTATGGAAACAGGTAGTGTTCTCCATAAACAGGGGGCGGGTCGCCTATTTGTTTCAGACGCCAACGTTGCACTTGGGTATCGGACTTTGTCTCTTTGAGCCAGGTTACACATTGAGCTTTCTCCTGTGGCGTCCACATTTTTCGTCAAATTTGTGTCACCTGGAAAACAAAAAAACTTTATCTTGTTACATGTTGAAAACCGTTTATTATTATCCAGTATAGTTTTAAAGTTATTAAGGTCTAAAGTTGCAAAGATAATTTATGGACACCCTATATATTTTACGTATGCTGAAACAAATTATTACTATACACTCCATGCATGTTACCATATGTTTTGCTGGAATAGAAGAAACTATATTCCATAGTAAAGATTTTATAAAGGGTTGCAGATGAGGTGGTAGTATTTTCCTCTAATTTTAAATAAGGTTTAGTCACTATAAAGAGCGTAACAGTGATTCAAGAACTTGAAGTTGCACATTATCCTATGAGCTCTCAATAGGATTGAGATCTATACACCTGGAAGTCTACTTAGGCGTTACAAACCTCATTTGGAAGCTGTTATAATCAGTCTTGTATCTGTGGGCCATCGAGAGTACATGCTCGAAAATGCAATCACTACCTAGAAGAAAATCTTTTAATAAATAAATATAAATAACCGCCTTTTTTGTTGTTTGCTTGCTAATGCACCATCACACTGGCGTTCTTCAGCAGCTGCCTGTTGGACACTTACCGGGGTAAAGGAAGGTATTTCTTTTAAATTTCTATCACACTGCTATCAGTCTGGTACAGTTTGAAATATGAGAACAGTCAAATTCCTCTAGACAACTTTACCTGAAGAATATGAGTCAAATACCAAAAGACAATTTTACTTGAAGAATAACAGTCTGGCTCATTAGATCAGTTGCCTGTAGAATGCCATTCAGCGAAACGGTGCTATATAGACGTATTGGACCACTTGCCTGTAGCGTGCCAGACTGACAGGAGAAATCGTTTCATTTTGAATTTTTCAGAAAACTTTACTTCGAAATGTGACAAATTCAAACTGATGGCAAATCTCTAAACCTCTATTGTTCAATTGTGGTTGAAATTTTTCTAACAGCAACCTCAAAACCACATCTTGCCGTCGTTATTGGGATGCGATAATGATGGCAATTGCCGTATCGAACATTTGATATTGTCCAATGGCTATAGCC
Source organism: Araneus ventricosus (assembly GCA_013235015.1). Classification (NCBI taxonomy): domain Eukaryota; kingdom Metazoa; phylum Arthropoda; class Arachnida; order Araneae; family Araneidae; genus Araneus; species Araneus ventricosus. Next base: position 175,580 of record BGPR01000428.1, on the reverse strand, counting down.
CATTTAATGATGCCGACTAATTTCTCCCTTTCTTAACACTTGTTTGAACGCAAATTTAAAGCAAGGTTTGTCAGAAGGCCGTTTACAAATTTTTAAATTGCCGTCGATATGAGTAGCATTTCCCGTTCAGGATAAAATTGGGTTAACCTCATTGTAGACAATAGGGTCCCAGCTTCGCTGTTGGAAGGTAATAGGTTAGAGATGTTTAATTTCTGCCACTGCAAGTTGGTAAAATATGAATTGCTTAGTTTAGTTAAATTAACTTCTCGTTTTAAAGTTACACAAGAAATAATGTGGGAGGCACCTCGTATTTTTGAATTGTGGACAGATGACAAATCTCATTCCCCAAACTTCCATGCAACACCAACACCACGGTCATTCAGAAAATTCAGAGATAAAAGCATATCACATTCGTGTGTCGGTGGCTTCGTGTCAAAGTCTCGGCTTCGGAACCAGAAGGTCGCAAGTTCGAGACCCACTTGGAGGAAAAAATCTGCTGAGTATACGGGTGTGGTCCACGCTCATTTTATCGAAGGTCAAACTGGTGTGGAAGTTCAGGGAGGGGATGTTGGCTCAAGAGTCGTCCTCTCCATGATACAAAATTGCGACCCCATGTAGCCATAATGTAGTTCTAACTATAAACTAAATCTTGTCCAAAGTCAAAGCGTTTCAATAAGGTGCAGATTAGAAGTTGTAAAAGTGAGAGGTGTGTAGTTACAGATACCATTTCCCTTCAGGTTATTCGCTTGACTGATTAGTTAAATTAATATCTCGTTTTGAAACTACAAAGGCTAGACCATGTTATTCAAAAACTGACATCATTTTATTAAAAGAAACAATATGCAGAAGGGTTCTTTGGCGAAGATTTATGATTAAAATATTAAAAAGATAATTGAAAGACATCCTGTTTGGCTGTTCATTCAAGTCCTACCTTGCTCACTGCGTTTTGAGTTGCAGTGTTCCCACGCACACAGATAGAGACTTCCCGTTGACGGATTTCTTCCAAACTAGATATACAACATTGGTGTAAAGACCTCTTATCAAATTTCTTTTGTTTAGCTCCTTTGTTGTGTTTGAGGAATCGTGTTCATCAGGAGCGGCTCGGGGTAACTTCATCAAAGGGGCAAGGCCAATATGGCGCCCCCACCCAACCAACGTATTTCTTTTAATTCTATAATGTCTGCATTCTAAATATGAAAGAAGCTTTTACTTAGAAATATGCATGTTTTACATGCAAATATGACTTAATAATATTATGGTGAGAGTTTTTAAACTCATCTATATTTAACATTATACAGTGGTCTTATTGAAGCTTAGATAATATATTCAACAAATTCTAAAAATACATGACTTTTAGCTCCACCTCCGACTTTGGCGCCATGGACAGTTTCCCAATTTTCCCGGGCCTCGGGCCGCCTCTGGTGTTCATACATCATAATTTCCATTGATCTAAATCGTTGCCTTTTAGATTTATCGCGTTCACATGCACACGAATATACAGACGGACAGACGATCAATCCTTTGACGGATTTGGTCCAAAATTTACTATAGAGCTAAAATTCTGGTGACAAAACGTGTACCAGATTTTTTCCATCTAACTATTTAAGTTTTAGAGCTCTCGTGTTCACATGTACACGGACGGACAGACAGGCATACTACCCACGGACGGATTTCGTCCAAAATTTGATAAAAATCTACAAATTTGTAGTAAACAAAACATTCCAAATTTCATCCGTCTTGCTCAAACCTTTTTTGAGTTATCGTGTTCAGACAGACAAACAGGCATAACTTCTAAAATGTGTTTTTTCGAACTCAGGAAGGTCTAAAATGTGGAGATTCATCAAAATATCGAGGCCACATTTTTTGACGATTATAGTACTTTCTCTTTGTATTCTTCGTATACGAGAAAGTAAAAATAGGAATCGAAGCAAGAACGATAATCTTTCTTCTGCTCATTATTAATATTGAATAATTCGTAAAAAAAATGTTTATCAAAATTTTCACTATCGTTAAAAGCTACAATGTGGCCCTAACATAATGCTGACATTTGGCGAATAATTTTTATATTAAATCCATTTACTATACGAGAAAGTAAAATGCATTATTCCACTGTTACCTCATGATTTAGACTTAATCATTTTAATATTCTGTCTCAGCTCCCATTTTTTGCTATTTTCACTGAGTTTTATTTTCGTCATGGATCTGCAGAACAATTGTTTCAGTTCTGAAAAACTAAAAAATTCCTGAGTTTTATTTTCGTCATGTATTTGCAGAACAATTGTTTCAGCTCTGAAAAACTAAAAAATTCCTGAGTTTTATTTTTGTCATGGATTTGCAGAATAATTGTTTCAGCTCTGAAAAACTAAAAAATTCTACTTTCTAATTCTAAAACTAAAAATTTTTCAATGTTTTTAAAAAATGTACGAAATAAATGAAAATTTTTTGTAAAATCTGAGTAAAACACTTCGAATACATATGGCAGATAAAATAGTTTCATTTTATTTTTATAGATTATCAACATTTTGGCACGTTTAGGGTACTAGTACTCTTTGAAGTGCAGTATTACAATCCGGAAGCACTTTTGGAGAATCCCAATATTGGAGCCGCATTCAAATGAGTTCGAAATTCACTTCTTTCTCACTTCTTGCATCAAAAAATAATTCAAGTAAAAAGGATAAAATGAAAGCAGGGACTGGAGTGGGATTGTCCCTCAGATTTGCGGAGGAGCTAGACGAGAATTGCATATTATCTCGAATTCCAGCAATCGAAGGGCGCCATAAAGAGATTTTCCCTAAACACTCTAATCAGTGACAACTCAATTCCACAGAAATTGGAAAGCTACGTACTATAATAGTCCGTTAAATAGTCCTCAATGTGATCCTCAATCGTTTCGAAGTCATTAGAAATTAATTATATAAATTGATTGTAATTTATTAAATTGATTATAAATAATTATTATTATATTTAAACAGAATTAGGATATTTCTATTATGTTTTAATTACAGAATTTTGCTTTAAACACCAGTAATCGATATTCAGTGGAATGTTGCTCTTTCTTTAAAAAAGAATGTAGTTTAATATTACCTTACTATAGCTTTAAAAACATAAGCTTTATCTGTGATGCGTTCGATCATGGCTTTATATATACTGTCAACTTGAGTTGTCAGTGCCTATAAACAACTTCGTTACATCCCTATATGGATGAACGAGGAAGATTTGATAAAATGAAACTAAAAATAAGTTTTTAAAAAGCTCATTTTTATTAATGTACTGAAATGTAGAAAATATATTTGTTATGTCTTGAAGTCAAAGGAAATACCTTAAAAAAGTGAGGCGCTCATATAATTATTCAAAATTAATTGAAATTTTAATCACATTCGTACTTATTTTATTTTACATTCAATTTATTTTTTATGAATGTTTAAAAGCTTTTTATCTTGATATTTACTGTGGCTTAACTTCTTAATCATATTGTTTTCATCGCTTCACTCTTTTACGATTTTTGCTTTGACTCCAGATTTTTGAAAAAAAAATATTATTTTCTACAGTTTAGTACACAGATAAAAGCGTATTTTTAAAACTATTTTATCCTTATTATTTTTAACTGCTTACTCTTGATTAAATTTCATAATACATTTTTAAAATCATTATGGAATCATAAAATCAATTTTTCTCAAATTCGCTGCGGATGACTCCTCTTGTACTGAATAAAACCTAAAAACAAAATTTAGCCATTAATCGACACCTAAACTTTGAAAGAATTAAAATATTGTATTATCATCGACAGCTGTCAATTGTACAAAATTTCAGAGCTCTAGCACTTCAGAAAATGCACGGAAAATCTATTCTCTATTTACAGACATGAAACAAGCCAAGTTTATTTATTTATTTAAAGAAAAGCACACTACAGACAAAACTCCATTTACAGAGTGCTATAAACACACAAAGATCAAAAGCCACAAAGAGCAAACACAAAAAAAAATGCACTAGAAAACAAAAAGTTGAACACAGAGAATACACAAAATCGTAAAACTTTTCCAAACGTACAAATAATTAAAAACGAAAAACACATAATCACAAAAGCACTAAAACACACTATTATACTAAAAGTCTTTTTAAAAAATTAAAAGACCATTTCCAAAAGGCAAGGGTTAAAAAGTCAAAACACGCAAGTACCGAGTCTTCTAAAAACACACCAGGAGTTTAAAAGTTTAAAACGTAAATACACACTTGAGATAAAAATAAATTGCTACACTTAAGATAAAAATAAACTCAAACACGGCGCCAAAAACAGAGTACAAAAATTAAAACCTATAAAATGCATTAAAAAATGGTCTATTACATAAGAAAACGGAAAATCAAAACGCATAAAAATCTAAAATGTTGTAAAAAGGCAAAATAAAACACATGTATTTAAAAGATGCAAACATTTCGATTTAAAAGCACCAAGAGACATATTAAAAATGTCAAGTTCATCAGAGAACTTGTTAAAAATTTTATAAAACCTATATAATGAGAACCTGTTAATACAATTAAAATTTGAATATAAATATGGAAAGTTAAACAAAAGCGTGTAAAAACTCCAGAATCCGGGTCCATTATTTAAAACAAATGAGAAAAAACATCCTGTTCTAATCAGTAACCGCATTTCCAACACACTGGCTTTTACTATAATGCACTGTTTGAAAGAAATGTAATATCGAAAAAAAATTTTAATTAAATTAGTTTACTAAAAAGTAGAACATTTTTTATCAAAAATATTGAGATCAAAATAAAAATCAGAAAGGCGTGAGCTGCTGATAGAAATGCTGTCAACTAATTGGAATTATAGACATTTTTGTAATATGTTTTTAATTTTTAATGAAATTTTAGGTATTTTCTTTTATATTATTCATTGCACTTGATTTCCTTATTCTACTATTTTCAGCACCTCAGGTTTGCACAATATTGTTTTAACCATCATATTTTTTATATTTTTTTAGTACGCAAAGCGTGCTTTAAAAAATTGTTTTATATGCATTATTTTCAACTTTTTAGTATAATATATTTCAAAATTCATTATGGTGATTTTTACAGAATCCAGTAATCAATTTTTCTCAGAATCGAATCGGAACATAATTAAAATTAATCGATTAATTGATGATTAAGTTCTGAAAATGTTAAAATATTGTATTTTCATCTGGAACACACAGCTCCACACAATTTCAAATATCTAGTACGTAAGGAAGTGATTGAAAAATCGTTTACAAAAATCCACCGTAACAAGCATAAATTTTACAAGCATGAAGACTTCAAGTTAACTAAAAGTGCGAGAAAAAGGTCAAAACATTTTTTCATATACATACTTTCGTAAAAATGTAAATAAAATAATGCAGCAATACTTTTCGTTGATTTACAAATAATAAATTAGTCAAATTTATTAAGTTCAAGAGCTCTAACTCTATCTATTCTATGAGTTTTCTAACTTTATCAATAACAGGTAACGGCGTTGCCCGTGGCATAATGACTTCAACAAAATAAAAAAAAAATTCTTCAAAAATAAACCATTATTTTTTAAAACAAATAATTTTAGGATTTAAAAAAATGATTCCTATAAACCTTGTAAAACGTTAAAGAATGAAAACCGAATGAAATTTTGAATGATTTCAAATGGACCACCTGAAAAGATTAAAAAAACATAATTTCTTTGATATTCGTCTATGAATTGAATGGACAGTGTACACCCGCCCAAGAGCATAACTGGATCTTATTTTTGCTTCTTCCAGTACAGCCTGCCCTTGTTTTCGACGTTGCCATGTCTTGTTTCCATTGTTCAAAGTGTAATACTTGGATTCTTCATTGTGCAGTAGGGTGTGTGCAAACTCATCTTGGGTGCAAAGTCTGAAGAAAGAAAGTGTTACTTCGTCAGGTGCTTGGGCACGTTTAGCAGCATTTTCTGTCGTGAAGTAGACTCTCTGACAGTTTTCAAGGTGGACGCTTAGATGAATCACGGTGGGGTATCGCTCGTGAATCAGGAAGTCATTAAAACGATAATTGTTTGCTCTATCTAATGGTACATCGACTGGTTTTCTATGATCATTATTTCTAACGGATCGGCCAAAAACGTGCGAAAAATCAACCAAAACGACACAAAACATTAAATAAAAAATTTTCTATATAAAATTTTAAAATTTTGGGTTTGAGATGCATTGAATCACCATTACGACTACCTGTATGGCAAATCTCAAGGCTATAAGTGCAATATTTTTATTTAAACATCGCACACACAAACAAACACTGCCTTTTATATGTATAAATTAATATACGTAATATCTCAGAGAGCTTGGTTTACAGATTCCACAAAATTTTGGTGAAATAAAATATGAAAGCAAAATGTATTAGGATATTAACTCAGCTTTCAACAATGAAAGAGAAGCACGCAATTAAATATTTGTTTAAACAATGAACAATTTTCTTTACAACAATGAAAAGTATTGTTGTAAATTATACAAAAAATATTTTTAAAAATTTATTAAAATTAGAGAAAATATTGTATGGCAATTTTGTCGTTCAAATCTAACTTTTAGATGTTTAAAATAAACTTCATTAGAACGGAAACGGAAATTTTTGTTCTTTTTCATTGTGTATCTATTCTCTTGATACGATTATTGGAAAAAAGTGCAATGGGGAGAAATGAGTATGAAATATCACTCAAAATACCACAAAATATTAATAAAAAAAATTTCTAAATTGAATTTTAAAAATCGGACTTCGAGGTGCATTGAGTCACCATTAGTACTACCTGTGTGCAAAATTTCAGGGCTGTAAGTGCAATATTCTACGTCTAAACATCGCACACACACACACAAACGTTGCCTTTCATACATAGAGAGATTGTCCACAAACAGTTTAACTAAAATTAAAAATCAATTTTCCCGCATCTTATAGTTGTTGATATCTGACAAATATCAAAAGAAAGATTAGGTGGTAAGTTGTTATATAAAAGTGAGACCCAATTCTATAGTTATAAACCGTCATTTAACAAGCAACACCACCTATCTCAATTTCTTGAAATTAAATATTTTCCTCCTCTTTAAAATTTCAAAATTTGAGATAGGTGGTGTTGCTTGTTAAGTGACGAAACTCTAAATTCTATAGTCATAAACCAGACATAAAATTCAATATTTGTTAGTCGAATTGAATTTATGTGTTATTAAGAACCAATTCCTGTGAATTTGAATCATTTGTATTGTGCTAGTCAAGCTTGTAAGTAGTAACTGTAAGTTGTCTTTAAAAATCTACAGTTAACGTGAATAGAATCATGATTACAGATTCGTTCCGAATGACATTTATTATTTGCAGTCATGTCCATAAACAATCATATTTTTTATGACAGCAATTATATCGAATATCCTGTTCAAAAATAATTACGTTAACTTATATCATAATGATGATAAATAAAGTTTATTTTATGATCGTTCATTTAAGTTTGATTTAATGCTTATTTTTATTTTTAAGAGTCATTTTTCACTCTACAGATAATAGCAGGAAAACAGTTTTAAAAACGTCTTCTAAAATTATTTATATTTGTAAGAACATACACTTGCTTCTCTGACTTAAAAAAGAAAAAAATAGCAATCAATAATATAATCTAAACAAGTTTCTTAAGAAATTCAATTTCGAAATCAAACGTGCTAATACTTGTGCTGCCATCTACTGGTTATTTTTTAAAATGTCATTTATTCATCAATACCTAGCAGTATCAAAACTAAATCCTTTTGTAATATATCACATATTTTATTTAAATGAATAATTTTTTCTGAAAATAGTAAAATAAATCACTTCTTACACCTTGTTTGCTTTAATATGCGTTTCTAAACTTGAAAAAAAGAAGAGTTTTAATTTATTAGATTCCAATATCCATAATAAAATTTTATTGTGCTAATCTAACGACTTTCGAAAATGCAAAGTAAATAAGCATATTCCAAGTTATAAATATAGGAAGAACCAAAAATAAAAATCCCTTTTCGGCAAGCTTGAAGGCAAAGGTAGATTCCTTTACACTAATGTTACAAAAGTAATGAAATATTACATATTGATCAATACAGACATAGACAATGACTTTAATGTTTCTACACATTGCAATATTTATACTGTGATTCTGTTTTATGACATTTAATTTTTTACTATATTAAGGTTGTATCATTCCATTTTTCATTCCAAAAGGTTATGTTAGATTTATTGGTCAGTAAATTGGTCATTTTTTTTTTATATCGCAACACATAATCATTCAACAGGTAGGATCATAAAACAAAATAAACATCCCAGCAGCGCAAATATCACCTAGATAACATTAAGCCAGCCTATATGAAACAGTAGCAAGAAATTGACACTTGACACGAATGAAGAACGACTCTAGATTAGTTTATTTAATCTAGGTTACCATATAACTGTGCGAACATTACTTTGTCATATGGTAAAATCACATGACATGAAACATTTAAACATTACTAGAATAAGCTTATTTAGAGAACTCCCTGGTTACAGAGATAATAGTCACTAAATTCTTAACACATAAGAGAATAAAAATTATTAAACATTGTGGGTTCCAAATTTAACACGTGTGTTTAAAGCATAGGATATCAATGCAGCCATTTTGAACAGGAAATTTAAATCTCCATCGACAGTTAAAAGCAAATACTCAGGCAGAAAACCCCAAAACAATTTTAAAGTTAATGATATTTTTAAATATAAAAAAGGTGAAAGGGAACTCTTATATATCTATCTTTTTTGGCTATTTTATATTAAATTTATTAAACAAATCTTAGTGCAGCCATATTTAATTAAATATGAAATTAAAGTAATCTGTCAACTTAACTATTAAAATTAACTGTTTGATTAATTAAAATTAACTATTTATCTAAATAAATTTAAATATTTAGTTAATTGTGACGATATCTTCACTAAAACCTTATTCATGGTTCATAGTATATGCCAGCATTCTTAATCTTGTAATGATCTAATAATTATCTTAATTTAAATAAAAGTTATTGTGTCTGTATGTGTGCTCCACATCTCCTCCTAAACCACTGGACTGATTTCAACGAGACTTTGCACACTTTTTATTTAAGACAAGAGAAAGTTCAACTTAACTTTTCAAAGCCCAAAAGTATAATTTCAGTTAATTAAAAATTAAGCAAGGCGTTTTTCCGCGATATCTTTGGAAAACATTATCTCACAAAACTATTTTTACGCCTTATTATTTTTTTTTTTTAAAAATTAGCATTTCAGTGACAAAAATTTCATTTCCATACAATTTGTTTCTCTTATTTTAATATTTTTTCAAAATTAATTTTATACAGAATTCGTAACAATATTTTTTATTGTTGAAGAACAAGAATAATACGAATATATATAGTTGCCAGAATACATTCACAGAATTCTGGACTAATGCTAAAAGAAAATTTTTCAAGTAGACGATTAACAATTTATATCAGGACCAAATAATGATTGATTTATTTTCATTCTTTAACTTAATGAGTAATTAATAGTTAATTTAATTGTTTCAAAATATTCATTGAAACCTTTCTTTCTTTTACCTTAGTAATTGTAAACGAAATTTGAAGTATCTATATAACAAATAATAATTTATGGAGAAAACAGCTGTTTTTAAAAATCGTTTGTTTCAATTGACATTCTCATTTTAATTAAAAACGTTTCAGATCAGAAAAGGAATTTGTGTATTATAATTTTTACACAATAGTAGTTTTTACATTAAAAATATTAAACATGAAAGCATTTTAATCCGGAGCAAAGCCAGGTATATCAGCTTGTTTGCCGTACAAAAAGTGGAAGTGGATGCGGCTGAAGGAAGCACATAACTTCTAAGTAATTCTTGCTGTCAAAAAACTTTCAGTATAAAAGTAGTTTGTTATGATAAGGTGATAATTCCCCTAATTGAAATTTTCTTTCTAACTTCAATCGTAACGGAGCTATGGGGAAAAGATAAATTGGGGGGAATTGAGCATCGCTTTTCATCTCATAGCTTCTAATCATTTGTAGCTGTCAAAAAATTTTTAATATAAAAGTTGTTCGTTATGATTATGTGATAATTCCCCTAATTGAAAGTTTCTTTCTATCTTCAATCGTAACACAGCAATGGGGAAATGATAAATTGGGTGGGGGTGGGGGGAATTGTATATAGCTTTTCAGCTCATAATTTCTAAGTAATATTAGCTGACAAAAACTTTTAATATAAAAGTTGTTCGTTCTGATAAGGTGATAATCCGCCTAATTGAATTTTTTTCCTATCTTTAGTCGTAGCAGAGCTATAGGGAAATGATAAAATGGGGGAGCGGATTGAAAGTGGCATTTTAGCTCATAACTTCTAAAAAATTGTAGCTATCAAAAAACTTTCAATACAAAAGTCGTTTATTATAAAGAGGCAATAATTCGCTTATTTTGAGTTTTCATTCCATCTTCAATCGCAAAGGAATTATGGGAAAATGAAATTTTCAGTCCCCCGCCATTTCCACCCCCTTTTAGCTGGTTAGCCCATCTACAAATTCGATCGATATTTTCACCGAACTTACAATATATATCCCTCGCCGGTTAAAATCTAATCAAAATTACTCTAGTTGTCGTGTTCAGAAGATAACATGGGCAAAAGCGTTATACTTATGCATCTCTACTACTAATAATAAGGAAAAGAACATTTCGCCCTGTATTCTCATAAGGATTAGACCTGGAAGAATGAAACCGGGTGGAAGAGACTGCAAATGACGAGAGCTTTCCAACAAGAGGTAGCATCCATAGGTTAAAACGTACTTTAAGTTAGGGGGAGAGGAGGGGAAGGGTGAGAAAATCACTTTTCAGCTCATAACTTCTAAGCAATTGTAGCTATCGAAAAAGTTTAAATGCAAAAATTGTTCGCTGTGATAAGGCAATAATTCGCCTAATTTGAATTTTCTTTCTATTTTCAATTGTAAAGGAATTATGGGAAAATGAAAATTTCCACCCCCCACCATTTCCACCCCTTTTGAGCTGGATAGCCCATCTACGAACTCGACCGAGATTTCCACTATCCCTACAACATATCCCAAGCTGGTTAAATTTACATCAAAATTACTCCAGTTATCGTGTTCACAAGATAACATGGGAAAAAGCGTTATACATACATATATATATATATATATATTAAACTTTTTAACGAACGGTGGTTTTGGGTTCTAGGGGTCATGATCGGTGAAGATCTGTAGAAATTTTCCGAAAGTCGTGTCATGAGAACCATTGCAATAGGTAGACTTCCTTTAAGGAATCTACCTAAAATGTGTACATTATTCATTTTTATACCAGTTTTATTTTCATAAACGCACTATTGGGTGGCTTTCTTTTCTTCTTAATGGTACTTATTTTTCCTACGAGAAATTAATATTATTAAGGAACTCAAAAGGAGAAGCAACTTTCTTGGATATGCAAACACAATTTAAAAAATTGTAAATACAACATATTAATAGGCTGACGACATTTGTTATTTAAAAAAAAAGAAGGAATTTTCAGCGCTGAAGCAAAAAAAATCTCCACTTCCACGCAATCGAATTGGATTAGCGTCATGTCTAGGTAGTCGAACTGAAGAAGTCATTGAGTCGGGCCACAACCTATGTATAAAATGACTCAACTAAGAAATTATTGTTTTTCAAGATAGCTCCCGCTATGAGGGTAGTAAAGGGATGAAGAAATTACTTCTAACCCGCGTTAATGTGATAGAATAGCAATAATTATATTCAAAATTTTGATTCAAAACCATAACCTAATTTTAAAAAATAGCAGTGTATTAGCCAATCGGGACAAACAGAAAACATTATACTTAAAAACTTTTACAAACTCAAGAACTTCCTATTCACATTTTGCAAAAAGCTCTCTCGTTACTAGCTTCTGGAAAAGATTAAACCAAACAATTTCTGTTAACATTTAACCCTCTGAGCGGTTAGCTATTTTGATGTACAAGCTTTAAAGTCTTAAAAATTTGCTTTTAATGTGAATATTTGAATCTTTATTGCGTTTAATAAAGTCTCTGAAATCTTAAGAATATTTTATCCATTTTAGTTTAAGAAATTATACATACGAACATGAATTATCCGCTTTTGAACTTAATGTGAGAAATGGACAAAAAAATCGCTTAGACGGTTAAAGAAACACATAGACCGTAATCAAAACACAGAGAACACTGCATAAAAAAGAGAGTGATACACCAACTGTCGACAGGTGTTCTCCCACTGGTGGAGAGTGGCAGTTTGCAGAGGATGAGTGCCGGCTCAGGTGCCGTCCACTTCCATAGACCATGATTCAAAGTTACGAGGCCCGTCTTATGTTCAGTTTAGTCATATCAACGTCCCGTTTCGAAAATCAACCTCAGGTGTCGTCCTCGTCCACTGCGCACCCCGCAAAATTATGAGGTCCGTCCTCAGTTTAGTTTCATATCAACGTCCCATTTCGAAGCTATCACAAGGGCTATTTTGGAAAGGATCTCGTAGTTTTCATCCAGAAAATAATGACGTCACCTGAACCGGCACTCCTGTCTCCAAACTTCCGTACTACAGTAACGGGAGGGCATTTGAGCCTCGACGTCAGATTTAACTTTTATCATGGTCACATATACGCCTTATCTTTGATAAAATCGGGTTTCGAACCTGGAACCCTCCAGCCACGAAGACGAAAAAGACCACCAGGCCACCGCGATCTAAAATAGCCCTCTTGTTGCTTCAGAACGGAACGTTAATTTATCTAAATTAAACTAAGCATTGCACGTAAAATTGATTATTAAAATGTGAACGTAAATAAACTAAAAATAAGGGAACTTATTAAGTTTAAATAATCAATTTGGTGATTGAAATTAGCCGATAATTAAATAACAAACTCTTATTCGCTAATATATAACTTTCATTTATGTTAGATGAATAATGGCTAGTGTAATCATTTTACATCAGAAAATCTGTATTATCAAGAGTGGCTATTTTAGAAATACACTCATTAGAACAATATTATTATTATACAATATATATTATTATTATTACAATATTATATACTTATTGTTGTTATCATAAATAGTTGGCAATAAATTATCTTTTTAAGATTGCATTGTTGTAGTAAAAGTTTCGGTAGTAGAGTTTGAAAGAATGTAGTACTTTAAATGTTTTGCAATAGCAGTGAGACAGCCTATCTATCGCGAAAACTAGTACAGGTATGCAGTCTGAATATATCTGTTGCCTTAGAAATCAGCCTTAAGTTCAATTTCCATATAAACCGGAATTGATTTACTATTCGTGTACTTAGGGAAAGCGAAAACAGCCCATATGTTTCATAGACGTATTTGAAATAATATTCGCTTCTATAACTATCTCCATAATAAGCACTTCATGTCTATGCAACATCTCTATAGAGACAAAGAGAAGGTAGACTGTAAATACCTCACTATTAAAGTACAATAATTATTATAACTACACTGACATATATAAAGTTTAACATTTCTAAGCTTAAACACAGATGTAGCATTTATAAAGCTGAATCTGTGACATTTATGATTAAATTTCAACAAATATTGACAGTTTTTAAGCAGTGAATCAAAAATATTTTTAATATTATGTGTATCATTCTTTTGATATACTAAATAAATAAGTACGCTACATCATTAAATCCAACAAAATGAGTAATTTTCCCAAATCTACAATGCAATTGTTTGATTCTTCTCTTCCGATTGATTCAGTTTGAAATCTGTAATGATTCGTGTTTTCTTACCACCAAAACTGTGATAAATTTTGAAGCAATTGTCGGGAATGAAAAAAAATGTATTGAATCTTTCCTTTTGCCATAGCTGTTTAGAAAAAGCGCATTATATAAACGTTCCCTCTTGACAATACACCTCGAGTTATCTATTTTAACTCGTTATCAGATTACTTCGTCCTGTTATTTATATTGCGCAAATGTTAAATATTTTATTGAAAATTGAATTGCAAAACTGATTTTATTTATGGGAAAATACCCTATTGATTGATGTATTATTGTAATATTGGGAGGAAATTATTTTAATTTTCAGATGCTAAATGTCATGGAATATGTTAATGGTAAATGATAATTGGAAAATTGAATCGTAAACTGAATTCTATTCATTTTAAGATCTATTGCTAGTTTTATTACAACTATGATGTGATTAAATTATTTAATATGTATTCTTTGTTGTATGCTATGAAGTATTTTGATATGTTAGGAATTTTCAAAATTATGAATGTAATGTAATACATAGAAAGAAATTGGAATGCGTTCTGTACGAGGTAGCAGTCAGTGGACAAAATTGTATAAATGGAAAAAACGTGCTTAGGGCGCCCAGAGGGTATTTGAGAGGCTCCGCGCCACGTGTATCCTCCCGGTATCTCGTGCTGGTGGGAGCTTCTTGGTGAATGTCATCAACTTTCAACCGTGTGCTTTTTGTAGAACGGTGAAATCTTTCTATACTGTATTCCGCTTGATTCAGATACTTAAAGATTTGAACCAATGGAGCCCATTTCATGCTCACGTAAAGCCGGCCATTCACTTGAAGTATATAGCCATGCCATTTGTCCTAAGCCCGTTTTTTTCTCCACCCATTTTAATCGAAAAATACAGGCACGCCAGTCACTTGTATTTAAAAGGACGCTAACTCTGAACGAAGGTAGGGGGGAGCGATCTTCTTTCCCTCTCTACATCTACTCGTCAATCGCTCTTCGATTTTCCCCAGTCAGCAGATTTTAATTTATGCTACTCTCGAAGCGAGGCTTCAATCTACGCAAGACATTGTTCTTTTCGATAGCCTCTTTCAGGGTCCCTCTGATTTTTCGTTCCGATTTTTCCAGACGGAATTCCAACCATGGCAAGCCGTTTGGCTTATTTCCATAGATTTTTATCGCTTTTTCCTTCTCGCGTTCCAAAATATACAGTTTGTTTGTGAAGTGTATGGCTCGCTTAATGCACGTAAAATTCGCCCTTCAATTTGAATTTTGAAATCCACTGTGCATCTTGCAATAGAAAAAAGGATGCGAGTTGGATATACAATGTAAAGTAATCTCAGTTAACTATAAAATGACATTCAAAATTGTATTAGTCGTGTGACTGTGTCGTCACATGAAATGGTTCCATTGGTGTAATTCTTGACTTACTTGCATTCGAATTCTTTTCTATGAGTCTTCATCCCAGTAGTGTAACTAGGGGGTATTGATACCCCGAACGCCAGTTATAGGGGGGAGCGCCATGGAGACAAAATATTAATGCGATTTTTTCATTTTTTGAACGAAATAGGATCAGCAGGCGAAAAATAATATCATGCCAGTAGTGTAGCGAGGGGCGCCACTTTCCTCGCTACACTACTGCTTCATTTTCTTCAAAATTACTACTGAAACAAATAATTCAATTATTGGAATAAATAACAGTCTGTCCTCTACTAAACACACTTTAAAAAGCCTCAAGTAATCTATGAATATTTCGCAGCTTTGAATGAAATGCATGCCAAGTAAAAAAAAAAAAATCTTACTTTTCAAGAGACCTAAATGAAGGTTTCATTTTGCTTCTAGTTTTCTAGTTAGATTTTTCAAAGATCTTAAACATTGTTTTTGCATTTTTGGCACCCTACGTATTCATGTCATATATGAATTTCCTCTGAAAAAAATTTTAATTACTTTTGTAGGCTTAGGATAGTACTGAACTCAAATGTTTGATGCAGATGTTTTTAGAAAGATTGCCGATTTCGTAGCTATGGACGAGTTTTCTGGTTTGTTTACATGCCTGTACTACGTATTTCCGGTGTAATGCTAAGTCAATGGATCTTCAAAGCGGAAGTCCAACGTATAAGCAGATAAAGTCAAGGTTTTTATTGTAAGTAAACAAACAAGAAAACTAGTCCATTATATTGGACTTATAATAACCTTGCACCCATAGAATAGTATAAATAGTATATATAAATCAAAATTGAAATTTTGGATTTAGCATAGCTAGGATTCAAGTCAGCGATTTGTTGTTTGAAAAGAAATTTACTAGTCTCTAAAAAAAAAAAATAGGGAAAGGAACTTAGTTTCAGATCCACCAGATTCACACAGTTCAGACATATTCACCATTCAAAATTCTTCTACAGATTTTATTCGGATATGAAACTGTTAAATCGTATTTAGGTCACCAAAAACAACTGCAATTAATTTAAAATAAATGTAAGCATATTTTACTGTGTTTATCCCCTTCAAATAAGTCTTTAAATTAGTGTCAACCCAGGAAAAACCTTTCTATTTCAAGTGTTTTTGATTCAAGCAACCTCAATAAAACCACTTCCTCCCATTTTTATTTAACTTGACTTGTTTCATATATTTAAAGATGGAACTTTGTGATCTATTTTTCACTCGCTACTTGATGTGATAGAGTTTTCAAATTTTGTACGCTTACGTATTCTCGATGACAGAATAATATTTTAATATTTTCAGAATTTAATTATCAATTAATTCATTAACTTAATTCATCCAAACCAGTGACGCCACCTGGTGCGAATTTGAGAAAAATATCATTTCAAGATTCCTACTATTTATAATAATGAATTATAAGTTTAAAAAGCTGAAAAGGTTAAAAAGTAAAAAATAATTTTTGAAACATGCTGCTTTTACACTAAGAAAAGTATGTTTTTAAAATCTATTTTTATTAAATTTATTTTTACTTATTTGATTATTTAATTAAATTTTTATTATTCATAGAAAAATCCATGGTAAACACGTTAAGGATTTTATCCAGTTTCGTGACTGAATCACCCTGTTCATTTCAGGTGTTTACTTAAATATCCGCAATCTGATTTTTCAAGTAGAGAATTTCGATCTTAAATGCAAACAATTTTCTTAATTAAAATTCCTTCGAAATTTAATGTTGTATTTTGATTTTTAGTTCTGAAAAAATGTTTTTTTTTTTTTCGCATGGTCAAAATTAATTAACATCTGATGTTGAAATGCAAAACCTTTTATCCTTCAAAATTAAATTTATTTCGTATGGTATTTCTCTCCAGCTGATGTTGAGAACAATCGCAGAACTAGACAGTATATTTCTTTCAGGGACTAGACAAGTGGACATTTTCTTACAGGCGCTTATAGGAACTAAATAGTATGGTTCTTACAGGAACTAGACAAGTGAACAGTTTCTTATAGGGGATTATATATAACACCCTATAGTCTGTCTGGCAGTTCCCCTATGCAGTCTCGATCTTATACACTAATGGGGTCCCAAATAGAAGGGAGGATCGGACAGAAGCAGTGTCTAAGTAAATGTGCAATTGTACCATCTCCGAGCGGGGCCCTTTACGACTATGGGCCCCTGGAATTTTCCCAATTATGCCACCTCATAGTTACGCCACCGGTGGAGAGCATCTATGTATTATTTGTTACTTATTTCAAGAAGCAGTTAAAAATAATTATTCAATGCTCCTACAACAGAGATTCTTCCACTTTTGCAGTTGTCACCACATTTCGATCAGAAAAAATTTCGCGTCCCATACCCATTCAACCTAGGCAGATCAGATCCGTTAGGAAACCTTATGCATTTTACAGTATTATTAGAATTAAGGCATTCTCTCTCTAAAGCAAAATGAGTCTAAAATCAATTATTTAAATACAAAAAAAGGAGAAAAATTTTAATAAATCGTCCCATAAGATTCAACTAAGTAAGATCAGAACAGCTTGAAAAGCCTTATGTATGTAACAGTATTATTAGAATTAAAGTACTCCCGCACTAAAGTAAAATGAGTGTAATATGTCTGCGAATTAAAAATAAATCAATTATTTAAATACCAAGGAAAGGAGAATAATTAAAAAATTAACCACTGGGCTCGGCCGGGATTTGAACCCGGGACCTCTCGCACCCTAAGCGAGAATCATACCCCTAGACCACCGAGCCGACGCAAGCAGGAAACCAAATTAGAAACTTGTTCACTTCCTCCTCAGCCACGTGATTTTGGGGGAGAGATAAAGAGTAGGTCAAAGTGCCTAAACGCCGTGCGAGCGAGACGCGTCCGGATTCATCTTACGAAACGTGTTTCCCTCGTGATGAATTTAAACCAATCATACTTTCTGAGTTATATTTGGAAATATTTATATTTCGCAGGGCCGGATTAAACCCTGCGAGGGCCCTTAGTCAATGCTGATTTCGAGCCCCTATTCTCCTCTTTTCAAAACCAGATGCTCTTTTTAATGTCTTCAATTTAAACCCTATATAAGCAGCTTTTAAGCATGGCTGGATTATTAGATAAGCAAAGTAGGCAATTGCCTAGGGGCCCCGACGCCCTCAAAGCTCTTTTTCTTGCATCATTTTCAAGGTAGGGAGGTGCTTTCATTCAATTTTACAAGAACAGTACACTCGAAAATTAAAATCAAATATTGCTTAAATTTCAGATCATTATTCTTGGGATTTTTTCATGTTTTCCAAATTCCTGGTCAACAGTCCCGGCAAACTTTAAATTAGAGTATTTATAAAGTGTAAAATAATTTTGTAATTCTTTTCCATTTTTTTTAAATGCCCTTAAATTTAAATCATATATTTTTTTTTATTTGTGAGATACTGAAACCCTCTCCCGCCAATAAATATTTTGTTATTTCAGTTCGTCTTAATATTTGATATTTAAAAGCTGTTTCTATAGAGATTAGATGAAAATTCATAAAAAATATTTCATTTTGGAAGTTGAGGAGGAGAAAGGAAGGCCCTAAATCTTGTTTTGCCTATAGGTCCCTAAAGGGCTTAAACCGGCGCTGTTTTTGAGTAACAGTTATTATGACAAACAAAAATAACAGAATATTTAATTACGGATCACCTTTAAAAGTGTTATTTATGTATCCCGTGTATAAAGATTTAAAATTTAAGTTTAAAAGTAATTTTTAAAAAAATGATAACAAAATTACAAGACTTTTTGACACAATCTATGTACTAGAATACGATGTTTACCAGAGTTATTGTCTTGTGAGTCAGTCAGGCAAATGGAAAAAGAAAAAAAAAAAACACTTCACACTAATCTGCAAGAGAATTTGAAAACATGAAAAAAAATCCCAGGATTATGTTCTGAAATTTAAACAATACTCAATTTTAACTCTTTATGTCCCAAACTAACTGACCAGAAACTTTTTAATTTTATTTTTCCATCATTAGATACCTTTCTAGTGCTGAATAGCCCAAGATAGAGGGAAAAACTTTTTTAGATTAATTAAAATGACTTAATTAATTTAATTAATATTTAAGAACTTTTAATTTTTCCCTTCAGGTGCCATCTATTGCGTGTTGTCGGAACTACATTCCTCGTGTTCTTATGAATACCGTCGGAGAAAACGGTCATAATAAGAATATATAAGCGTGATTAAAGCGGGACTTTTAAGTCTCGTAGGGATATGAAGGTAACAGTAATAATTAACATAATTTAACAAAAGATATTAAAAATTAATTAAAGTTAGAAAATTTATCCATATTAGAACTCCGGTGGCGAGTGGTCTTCGAAGAAGTTCGCCATTAGAGTTCTCTTCCATTTCTTCCATTTTAATTGTATTTTCTTTTATATTCTGATTGTTTTCTTTTATGTATTTTAATTATTCGAGCACGGTTTTATGTTGTTTAATTCTATAGTGAATTGTTAGTTAATTGTTGGACAGTATTGTTGGTGCAATCACTGGATGCTGTTGCGTTGGGCGCGCAAAAAGGTGCATTGTTATCGCCATTGTTTAATTCTTTTGTATTTTTTCCCCTTTTTTTGTATTCCATTATCCATATAAAGGTAACTTCGAGTACAAAGCCATAGTAAATCAAATGAAAGTACAAAATTTAATTACCCTGAAAATACCCCCCAAAAAAATCTCGAGGCTTTCGCAAAGCTGAAGAACTCCTACGCAGTTTCATACTTTGCCTATTTGATAAACCAGTCCTGATATTTCCTTCAAATTCCAAAAATTTAATCTAACTAGCTGATTGCATAAAATGTATTCCCCCCTCCCATTGATCGTAATTAAACCTACCAGACGATATATCCTAAGTTGATTGGACAGCTTTAGTACAGTCAGACCAATTCAGGACCTCTTATTGAGTGGAATAACTAGGCTATAGCCCAGAGGAGCCATTGATCCAAGGGCGCCTAAAAATTTACTTTTAACTTCAAACCTCAAAAAATTATTTAATGATAATTTTAAATATGCTAAAAGTAAAAATATATTATGACTTGTAACTAGACAATATCCATTTTGTAATGTTGCACCATTTATACGTTTCTCATTTACACGTCGTTTACATTTATACGTCGTTTTAATCACAGTCCCGATTCATTCGTATTAATTCTAATGATAAAATGCTTCGTTTATATTCAGCAAAGCTTCGGTTATACGTCGTTTCCAGCCACCCACCCCAATTAAAATGTGAAAGTCCCCTCCTTTCTAGTTATGTGAACTGAGATACTGATACCATAACTTCGAAATTATTCACTGTTGAAGAGTTAATAGAAGACAAATTGTCTGGTGATAATTTAAGCGATGGGGAAAAAGAACGTGAAGAAGCTATTTCACAAAAGACGAGTGAAAAAACATTCAACGAACTTAATTAAATTTATAGTGCTGTACTTACGCACTTACAGACAATCAACACATCAGAAGAAGATTAAAGATTTTCTTAATTAAACGCCTACTTGCATGCGCATAAATCATATAAGAAATGTATAGTTAGTGCTCGCGATATATAATAAAGGTATGATTTTTCTCACTTTTGTGATAAATGTCTTATTTTAAAAATTAATTATTGATTTTCATGCTATGTAGTAATATACTAGTACTGCCTTAAAATACTTTAAAATTATTGATTTTATATGAATTTGCTGTAGTATCATTAAATTCGTTATAATAAAAGTTTTAAAGCGAATATTCGATTATACGTCTTTTCATTTATACGTCGTTTTGGGTCAGACCCTTGAAAGACGTATAAACGGTGCTTTACTGTATATGATTTCAAAAAAATATTCACACAGAGATAAACAGCGAGAAAATCTTAAACCATGCATGTAATAGAAGATACCAACAATACTAATGCTAAAGAAGGTAGCTGCAAGTTGATACTTAATATCATAGTAGTACATCAGATTTAATATTTAAATCCTACTGTAGAGTGCTATATTAACCCTTTGCGGTTGTATTAAGTTAATACATAGGTGTCATGGTGGTCGGAATTTGAACGAACTGTATTACATAATATGGAAGAATATGAAGGAAAACAAAATGCATTAATTCATTTTCACACTTGATATATATTTAACATAATAATATGTTTCAATTTTATGTAAAAATTATATTTTATAGTTCTCCATCGTGTGGTATCTTTCAAAGCAGTCTCCAACATGAAGACCTGGTTTTCGAGAACATGCATCGCAAAAATAATTGGCTTGGCGTCTTCCGCTCTCAGTATGCTACTTTCAGTTTCACGGTACACTTCTTTCGGTAACTTTATTTTTGCCATTTTAGATTAATATTTTTAAAGTATTTTAAGAAGCGAAAAAGCGTAATTAGAATTAAACGCAATTTGTAAAATATTATTTCAAATTCTATGTATCTTCGAAGCTTGTCGACTTAGTATAATACAAGATCAGTATGGTTCAGTATAATACAAGATCAGTATAGTTCAGTATAATACAAGATCAGTATGGTTCAGTATAATACAAGATCAGTATGGTTCAGTATAATACAAGATCAGTATGGTTCAGTATAATACAAGATCAGTATGGTTCTGTATAATACAAGATCAGTATGGTCCAGTATAATACAAGCTCAGAATGGTTCTTTGCTGTGGTGAATGAGAGTAGACATACAACTAGACCGATAAAAAGGATTTAGTTGCTGAGAGCAGACACGCGACTGGAACGGTAAAAAAGCTTTGGTGACTGAGAAGAAGACACGCGACAGCAAAGAGTTAACCCTTCTAAAATCCTAAGAATAAGACTGAATGTGTTGCCTAATGCCTGTTGTTGCCTAATACTCTAATGCCTGTTGTTTCCAATAGGATACATGCTGAAATTTTTATTACGTATGTACAACGTAGAAATCACATTTTAATTATTCCATAAATTTTTCGGGTTAGGCTATTATAAAGTAGAGTATGCGCAGCAATTAAATATCGTACTCGGTTTCGTAAATAAAAAGTTGTTGGATAGGTTGCATGAATGAGGATACATTGAGGCTCTTAACCCTTAAAGGCCCAGTGTTGTCTTGAAGCAACATACCCAATTTTGTCTTCTAAAATCTTGAGAATAAGACCGAAGCTCCAATGCCTGTTGTGGCCAATAGGATACATACTGAAGTTTTTATTAAATCAATTTACAGACAAAAATGGCAGCCTGTGTGAGTGCTGATAAAAAAATAAAAATAAATTGATGATTTTCACTCGAGGCTGCATCTCTGTTGCTTTGTTTGTACGCTTGAGAATACCATATTTCATTCTACAATGTTGAAGGAAATCCCTTATCCGTATTATTATTTATTAAATTTCATGTGTGTTTGACATGATAGAATTTTATCGAGGAAATATTTTTCTGAAATAAAGCCCAGTGTTGTCAGTTGGTAACACACTGTTTTTAGACATAAACCATACTTAACATAATAAAAATTTTTAAAGTATTTTTCCCATGTTTTATTTAAGAAATGAAAGTCAAAATACATTTTAAAATCAATTTTTAAAAAGTAGGTCTTTTAAGGGTTGATATTCAAATAATGCAGACTAATAACGTTTAAATCTTGTTAAGAACATGTGAAGTAATCTACCAAGAATCGGAATAGGAGGAATAAGAGGCAGTTATCCTCAGTTGCAGAACTGATATTCGCTGTTTAAAATGAATGGAACCAAACCAGTCCTGAGTGGATTTAAAATTTAATACTGTCCATGATACGGATGTTTCAGGTCATCATAAGTAATGTATGGTTCTACAACATATTAAATGCTTGTTTTTGCATTATTATATTGTTTTTACTTGGATGGTTTAAAAATGTTTACACAAGTTGAAATAGCTTATTATTATTACTGTTGTTAGTTTATTTTCGAAATAAAATGCTCGTAACTACATTCTGTTGATTGCTCACTGAATTGATTGAATTGTTGATTTTTGTTTCGCTTCTTGGTTGATTTTTTGAACTCTAAGATAATATTAAGATGCAATTTATGTCTTTTGATTTTAAATGTATAGATAATCCTGATTTTTTTTGCAAGCGATAAAGCTTCTGCATGCGTTTTAAAATAATTTTTTAAAGATAAAAGAACTGGATGGATTCCACCTTAAGTCTTGAATTCAATTTTGAGAATGCAACATTTTTTGTCTAAGCAAAAATCAGCTGAATAAAACTATTTAGATAGATATCACAATTTTTAATTGAAATTTAACTTAACTAATTTCTGTTTCTAATTCTGAAGGCCTATTTAAAGTTTTGAATAAATTTCTCAGAATCGAAAAATGTGTGTTTTTATATATTAATTTGAAATGAATTTGAAAGTAATTTTAGTCCCCTAAGGAATATTTGAATAAAAATTATCCTTAGGATATAAAAAATGATCTATGTACAAAAAATTTTTATTGGGCAATATTAACCCTTAAAAATCCGATTTTTTAAAAATTGATTTTCAAATGTTTTTGGACTTGCATTTCTTGAATAAAATATGGGAAAAATACTTTCAAAAATCCTATTTTGTTTTCAGTAATGTTTATGCCTGAGAAGCAGTTTGTTACCAACTGACAACACAGGGCTTTATTTAAAAAAAATTTCAGTGATAAAATTCTATAATGTCAAACACAGATGAATTTTAATAAATAATAATACGGATAAGGAATTTCCTTCAAGATTCTAGAATAAAATATGGTATTCTCAAGCGTACGAAAAAAGCTAAGAAGATTCAGCCTCAAGTGAAAAACATCAATTTATTTTTATTTTTTATCAGCATTCAGGATGCCATCTATATGCTGTAAATTGATTTAATAAAAATTTCAGTATGTATGCTATTAGCAACAATATGCATTAGAGCTTCAATCTTATTCTCACGATTTTAGAGACAAAATCGGATATGTTGCTTAAAGACAACACTGGGCCTTTAAGGGCTAAGAGCCTCAATGTATCCTCATTCATGCAACCTATCCAACATAGGGTCAGTTTTAACTTATTATTTATGAAACCGAGTACGATATTTAATTGCTGCGTATACTCTACTTTATAATAGCCTAACCCGAAAAATTTATGGAATAATTAAAATGTGATTTATACGTTGTACATACCTAATAAAAATTCCTAATAAAAATTTCAGTATGTATTCCATTGGAAACAACAGGCATTAGAGTATTAGGCAACACATTCAGTCTTATTCTCAGGATTTTATTCAAAATTGTATGTCAAAATTGGGTATGTTGCTTGAAGGCAACACTGGGCCTTTAAGGGTTAATTTATATATGCTGAATTCGACAATCACCATCTAACTGAAAAATGTTGTGTTAATGAGTGAAAGCGTCAATAATTCGGACAACTTATCACATGTTTAATTAAAATGAAAAAATAATCTCTGTCTGGATAATTATAGCTAAAAGGGAAGATCTTTAGCTTATAACTTGTATCTAACAAAAACTTTCATCCTTTGCTTGTTACTAAAATATCTCTCATTTTACTGATGAGTGCACCACATTTTTGTGTCTGTAATTACGACACAAATTTGAGCAGAATCCATTACTTGACGACTCCAAAAAATTTACCGCCTAAGGTTTTAGTAAGAATTTACTCTGCTAATTTTTATGGTTGAAAGCGCGATTTTTTATACGTCTTCAAATTACGAAAATTATGAGTATTAATGCTCGCGTCAAAAAACATTTAACGAGATAGCTGAAAAAATAGCCTATTTATCAGATTTGTCGAGCAACATAATTTAGAAACTGGGAAACGGTGTTTGTAATTGTGTTTCTAATTGCTCCGGCAGGGAAAACAGTTTTCCCTTTTTCCCTCCCTCACTCATATTTGATCATGTGCGACCATATTACGACACGTTTTGTTTTCATTTACGGAAATGCCGAGTAACTATGGGACATTTCATTAACAAAATACAAGAATATGAAAGAAAAGTGCAAAAAGTCGTAGCTTCATTAATTAGGCTAATAAGAGCGACGAAAATTAACTTTTTTTTCCCACAGACTTTCTTCCATTTCCATTACTTATGAATTCAAAAGCTAATAAATAATTTCACTGTAATGAAAAGGGTTTTATAAAAGTTTAATTTAGGAGGTATTAAAGAAGATGCAAAAGATACCTTAGAAATCGAATAGTTAAAGAAGTCATACATCAAATTTCGAAAGGCCCCAGAAGGTTCCCATTTATTTGAAATAGAAAGAAAAAATCTACCTTTAAAGGTTCGAAAATTGGTTATTAATGAAAGTATTGTGACGAGTGTTTTAAAGCTATTATGTTTTATTTTAACTCTTTTAACCCTTCTTTGCATGATTTTTTCTTTATTGGTGAAATAAATCAAGGTGATATAATTCATGTTCAAAATGAAAGGAAAAATGGTTAAAAAATCTTAGTATATATTTATAGTATAAATTTAGCAAAAAACAATATGATGGAAATTTCCATCATCATGCAAAGTTAGATTAAACGCAAACATTTTCAGAAATTGCTCTAAAAATAACAGAAACACATGTTACAAACCTTTCATCCACATCACTTTTTTAGCAATAGAAACTCAAATATAATAAAACAAAATTAAAAACGAAATCATGCGTTTATTGCAACTACAACAAACAGCGGAATGACAACTTCAAGCTCGTTTTACTGATAGTGACACTTGCTTATTTTTGACAGCTATGTTTTTTTTATGCAATGGACATTAAAAAGGTATCCAGACACGATCAACTTAAAGTGAACTTGTTCTTTTATATAATTTTTGGGCATTCAATGTTATGATGGAAATTTCCACCATTATGTAAAGAAGGGTTAATAGGGTCGCCGTGGGTTAGTGGCAACTTCTAGGCTTTAAGGACGGAGGGTTTCAGGCTCGAAACCCGATCCCACCGAATATCCGCTGTGTATGTGGGCCTCTTGCACTCCAAATCAGGCGTAGGGGGCCCAACGTACTCTTGGCGGTGCAGAAGCTTGAAGAAGGGGTGCCATCCCAGTAGACTGACCATGGTTCAAAATTACGAGGACCGTCCTAAAATAGCCCTCGTGTTTCTTCAAAGCGGGCGTTATACTTAACTAAACTAACGCTTTTAATAGATAGATCTAATCACGTGTAAAGCCACTCAATAAATGCCATTTAGCACGCAAGTTCGGAAAATTGTTGGGTACAAACTGTGAATTCGGTAGCTTTTTACCAATTAATAGCTGAGAAATGCAAATACAGTTCATTTTAACTTTAACTATGCTAAAAATAAATGGAAATTTTTTAAAGACTAGAAAAAGGATTTTTTAACATTTTTAAATCCTTAAAGGCTATAACTCTGTACGACTTAAGTTTGAGTAATTTCTGCTTAATATAATTACATTTTCTTATAAAATCAGGACGAATATTGTTATTATAAAAATAATAAAATAAAAAATATTTTTAAGAAAACACTTTTATTAGCGTATTAAAAAATAGGAAATAATTTTTTTTATCAAAAATCTCGAGGGGAAAACAAATTAGTCAAAGTCAGCCACTGGATGGAAATACTCAAAGCAAATTACCATTTTAATCACACTCTTAATGTATCTTAATTTCTAGTGATGGTTTCGGAATTTTCTTTCTTATGATATTCACTATGGTTGAATTTCTGCCTGGGTCAATTTAAAGTTAAGCGCCTTCTGCTTTTACGATTTTGTTTTGATCTCCAGATTTTCTTTAAAAAATTTCTACTTTTTAGCACATAATAAAGGCGTGTTTTTAAAAAAACTTTACATATTTTCATTATTTTCTAATTTTTAATGTATTTCGTAATTCATTATCATATATATTAAGACCAATGTTTATTTAAAGTCTTTACCAGATGGCGCCTCTCGAGTGGATCGAAAATCATTTAAAATTTCTTAATTAACTGATAATTCCGAAAATATTGTATTTCCATCGACAGCACGCAATTGCGCAGTATTTCAGACCATATCGAGAAAAGGGCGAAATATCAATTACGGAATTCCATTTTTGCTCACATAAAAGAGTTAAGTTCAATAAAAGATTGTAATAAAAATATTAAAATTTTTCAGCTTATAAAATAAAATAAATCGAAATAATGCAGCTTTTCATATAACTTCCAAATTAATTCATAAATACCTTCATTCTCTTCAGCGAGAAGTAAAATTTAAACAAATATGAAGTATGAAAAGCACTTATTACTAAATAGCTTGTTATATGTGCCATTTTCTCTTGATTACAAAAATCCCCATTTGTGTGCTAGAAGCTCAACTGACCGATTTTCGATCATTCGGGCAACTTAAAGCACTTTCAATTAAAATAAAAATATAATATATATCTGTATAATTTTTAGTATCTCAATTTTCTGTCCTTATTAATTTGAACTGAATCCATTATTCCATTACAAGAAAAGTAAGGCCCGAGGTTTTAGAAAGGATTAACTCTTTTACTTTTTATTGTTAAATGGTTATTTTTTATGCGTCGTCAAATTACAATAATTATGAGTTTAAATATTCCAGTTAAAAACATTTAAACAAGATAATAGAAAAACAGTCCATTTATCAGATTTGTTACGCAACATAATTCAGAAACTAGAAAATTGTTCTTGATATTCTGTTTCCAATCGCGTTGGAAAGGAGAAACTGTATCCCCGTTTATTTTCCCTTATTTTAGATCAGATGAACCCAAAACTGCGACAGATTTTTTTTAAATTTACGGTGTTGTTGAATAACAACAGAACATACGATTAGGAAAATTCAAGAGTATAAAAGAAAAGTACAAAAAGCCTTTATTAATTAGTCTAGAAAGATTTTAAAAAACAGCTTTCTTTCCATAGATTTCCCCACTTTCTTGTGTCTTTACCTATAAATCCAAAAGCTAATAAATCATTCCTTAGTGAAAAAACGGTATTACAAAAGTTTAATTAAGAAGGTATTAAAGAAGATGCAAAACGATTCCTTATGAACGAAAAAGTTAAAAGAGTCATACATCAAATTTCGAAAGCTCCTAAAATGTTTTTATTCGTGTGGGAAAACGAAAAAAATTTCTTTTATAAGCTAGAAAATTTGTCGTTAATGGAAGTATTGTGACGAGTGTGGTAAAGCTATTAAGTTCGAATCTATCTCGCTTAATAGGGGAAGAAAGTAATCGCATTTAAAGTCATTCTACAAAATACGTTTAGCATGAATGTTGAGTAAATTATTGGATGCCAAACTGTGGATTCGGTAGTTCTCGTTTAAAATTCGATTAATAACTGAGTAATACAAGTTCATCTTATTTTACTTTCAATACGCTAAAAATAAAAATGATGTGTAAGGAAGGAAATTTGTTTTTTAAACATCTTTGGAGGCATTTACGTCCAGAACTCAGTGCCACTACGGTTCGATCAATCGCCTCTTGATAGAATTAATTTTCTTTGGTAGTTGGGGAAAAAGAATACTATAATAACAAAATTATAAATACTCACTTCTTTACAGTTTATAAAGCAAAATAAATAAATATAATGCGATTTTTCATATAACTTCGAAAGAAATGTATGGCATATTTGAATCTCCTAAACGGTAATTAAAAAGAAAATATACCTCAAATCTTGAAAACCAGTTATATTTCTTCATAAGTTAAGTATAATAATTTATTAGAACACAAAGAACTAAGTCTATTGCCACTTTATGTTGCTTTCGAAAATCAATTCTCCTGTGTTAAATATTACAGCTTATCTGTTAAATAGAAATATAAAGCATTTATATTTCTTAATAAATTATGTATAATAATTTATTAGAAGTGGCAAGTCTATTGCCAATTTACTTTATGTTGCTTTCGAAACTCAACGGTTTTCGGTTAGATATTCCCCTTAAAGAGAGAAAATTGTTGATAACTCTGGCATGTCATCATACTTTAAATTAAAATGCAAAAATAATTTCTTTCTGGATAATAACGGCTAAAAGGGAAGAAGATACTTAACTTATAATTTGTCTCTAACAAAATTCCTTCTTCTTTCGCTTACGACTGAAATATTTCTCATTTTGCTGATGAGTGCACCACATTTTTCTGTCCTTAATTACGATATAAATTTGAAACGAATCCATTACTCGAAGGCTCCCGAAAATTACCGACTGAGGTTTTAGTAAGGATTTACTTTGCTTATTTTTATGGTTAAGCGCATGATTTTTTATGTGTCTTCAAATTACGAAAATTATGAGTATGAATGCTCTAGTCAAAAAACATTTAACGAGATAACGGAAAAAACAGCCCATTTATCAGATTTGTTACGCAACGTAATTCAGGAACTGGGAAACGGTGTTTGCAATTTTGTTTCTAATTGCTCCAGCAAAGGGAAACTGTTTTCCTTTTTTTTTCAACTCGCGTTTGATCTGATGCACCCAAATTGCGACACTGTTTTTTTCATTTACGGAGATGTTGAATAACTACGGAACATTCGATTAACAAAATCCAAGAATATGAAAGAGAAGTGCAAAAAGCCGTAGCTTCATTAATTAGGCTAGAAAGAGCGACGAAAATTAACTTTTTTTCCCATAGATTTCCCCACGTTCTTGTTGCTTTACCTATGAATCTAGGAGCTAATAAATCATTCCGTTGTAAAAAAAAAGTATTGCAAAGGTTTAATTAAGAAGGTATTAAAGAAGATGCAAAACGATTCCTTATGAACGAATTAGCTGAAGGAGTCATACATTTAATTTCTTACATGTTTACATTTATATATAATAGAAAGAAAGTGTTCCGCTCATAAGTTAGAAAATTTGTCATTAATTGAAGTGTTATGACGAGTGTTTTAAAGCTCTTTAGTTTGAATCTGAACCGATTCATTGCGAAAAAAATAATCTTATTTAAAGTCATTCTGTGAAAGTCATTTAACGTGAAAGTTTAATGCATTATTGAATATTAAATTTACATTCGGTATTTCCCATTTCCATTTCAATTAGCAGCTGAGTAATGTAAATATTTTTCTTGTTTTGGTTTTAAATGTACTAGTGATAGAAATGAATGGCTAAGTAAAGCAAAGTCCTTTTTTAAAGGCTAATAAGATCTCAGTGATAAAAACTCAATGTGATTTTAAGGTTTGATGTAATCAGCTCCTTATGTGAAACAAGAAACAGATGAATAATAGTAAGTGTGCGAAAAGAATTGAAGTTTCATCACCTTTCCATATCCACAGAGTTGCACGAATCATGAAACGCGGACTCGAGTTTTTTCCTATTTTTATGTGTCACGATGACAACATTTTAGAGACTAGGCGTGGGTAAGAGAGGTGACTATTGTTAAATATTTTAATGAAGGTTCAAAAAATGATTTTTATATTTACCGAAAGCCTGCGAAAATTGAATATTTTAAAATTTTTCCTTCCCCTAATAGAAAATTCCGCTGTTCTTAAGTTTTACTCATTTTCATCTTCACATGTGTTATTTTCTTTTATAAAGATAATGAAACTAAATCCATCAGCTATTAACAGTTATTGCTATTTTTTGTATTAGATTCTGTCTGCAAAGCAAAATGATTTCGACCCAAAGGATAATTTTTATGCTTAAGGGAGCTTTCGGAAATCAGACTTGAACAGGACTTGACTCTTTTTCAACTGAAGGATTCTAGAGATTTAATTCAAGTAACGGACTAGTCACACGACAGGCGCAACTGCGCGTGGAATTTAATATCTGACTGTACGTTGTCTTACGCTGCCCTGTAACGTCATGTTCTTTTATCTGCTGTGGTATGCTTTATAGCTTACAAAATTAAAATGAGGTGGCAATGCTTGTTACGTGACACGTATCACGTAAGCAATTTATGCACACGAGATACACGTCAAATACGTACCACCAATTTAATTTTGGAACCTAAGGCTTATTTTAGGTGGACATTATTCAATAATTTAGCGTAAGACAACATTAGATGACATAGTCACAGTCACATGACAGTTATGTTTATCATGTGACATTGACGTCATCTGAATTCACTTCAATGCTTCATAATATATGACAAGCTATGCTGGTATAGTCTTTCATTTAAATAGCAATCCTATTTATTGCAAAATCTATTTGAACTTTATTTCAAGCATTGCTCGTAAATAGCGGTTAAAAATAACTCGCGACTTTATACAGAAAAAGTAAAACATTCCTCGTGTTGTGGGAGGGTTAATTGTCGTGAATAAAATGGAATGAAGTTTGTGTTATCCAATTTTCCATAATCCACATAAAAATGCGGCAATTCAAGTTTAGGAAATTTTTTTAGAAATCCGATTTTTATGCTTTGAACCCTCGGCTTGACTTTCGGTTTTACCTGTTACACTTTCCAAAAAATGGCACAATTTGATAACACATCCTGGATTTCCAAATATTTTTCGAATTTTTCTTCATTTTAATAAAATTTAAAGCCGGAAACGATTCATCTAGTTTTTGTTCGCAATTACCAACTTTCGCCTTTAACATTTTGAATAATGCTTTTAAACTGCCCGACTTTTCAACTGCATCTTCAATTCTCTCCTCAATCCTTTCGACATCTGTACCGACCTTATTAAATTTTTGAACTGCTTTTAAGATTTTTGCTTTGGACTACATTTCCCAGTATATCACAACTGTTAACGGTAAAAATATACTGTTTTCAAAAAGTTAAGCAAGCCAAAAAACACGATCTGGCCGAAGCCATTCGGTGGTTTAACCCGATGGGTCGCCTCGAAGCAGCCCCACGCAGCACAAGTCGAAACTTGTCAGAGTAGGAGATCCAGCAGTCGACTCTAATTTTCATAACCCAACTGGAACAATACTCCGGTCTCGTAAAAGAAAGCAAAAAGCCTCGACCATCAGAAAGATCCATTTCGACCCCTTCTCTCCAACCGCGAAGTGTCCGCTCCATTGGTCATTCTTTATAGAACTTCAAGTTAACAAAATGTTTATAAAATAAAATGTCTTTATAAGTACAAAATTTGTAACATTTCTTGTCACTGTACGAGTCCAAAGCAACAGGTTCACAGTTCAGAAGTGAATATCTCTGCTCAGCCTCAGGGAGGCAACACTAATTTCATCAGATTATGTACAATTAGTCGAGCAAAGGACCTAAAGATTGAGTTCTCCATCAACGCATTTAACTCTCTATTAGCCCAATCTGCGGGCCAAGTTTTGCGCAGGTCCCTCCGTAATGAGCACTCTCTGAGAAAATGGTCTATTGTACCGTCCCCCAGGCCGCAAAAGCAGAGTGAAGATTTCCCAAATAATCTTGCCTGGTGAGTGCTAAAGATACCATGCCCCGAAAATATTTGATTGAGATATCCACTGTAAAAAATATCCGTTTTTTTCCCGGACTTTTTCCGTATATTTGACGGTTTAAAGCTGTTTTGTTAACAAAACGGTTTTTCACCGTTTTCCGCTCCAGCCATAAACGGTTTAAAACCGTCAGTTCAAATTCTAATTTTCGTCATACGGTATTGCTTTCCGTACGATAACTTTCCCTTTTCTTAAATGTAATTTTATTGCATTCATTTCATGTTTTTAATAGGGTTCCATCTCCGCTATTGTCTACACAAGTTGCAGTAACCTGTTGTCACTCATGAAAGCTAACCTTAAAACACGTGTTATGGCAATAGTTGATTTTTACACTACTAGGTGGCGCCACTAGAGCTATAGTGACTTTAAAACTCAAATAGATTATTTTTACTTCGCTCTAAGAAGTCTCCGGTGGTCTAGTGGTTAGTGCGTCTGCCTTTTATTTCTATGAACGCGGTTTCGATCCTCGGCTCGGAGGAGTTCGAAGTTTTGTCACCATCTTGCATCGAAATCGTCCAAGTAAGTTCAATTGAAAATTATACTAATTGAAATTAATAATTAAGCCTTGATTAATTGATAATGCACATTTCAACTCAACTCGAACAGAAGGAGAAAAACAACTCAACTCAGTCGATGATGTCACTTACTTCGATGACTTAATTTTTACAGAGAAAACTTCATTTCATACGGTAAAAAACCGTTGTGACTACGGATTTGCTTCCTAACTTTTACGGGAAAAACTTGTTCCTGTATGGTAAAAAACCGTTGTGCCTACGGGTTTACTTCGTAACTTTTACGGTTTTGCACAACCAACCCAGCTGCCAGTTTAAAACCGTAAATTGTACGGGATTTTTTTTTTACAGTGTAAGTCTCCCTGCAGCCTGTCCTCTTTGATTTTGTCAAAGAAGACCTTTGCCCACCTCCCTTTTTCAGTCGAGTCCCACCTACTTTTCCATTCACTATTAATTTTCTTCTTGGCTAGATTTTTAATCTGTAGTCTAGATGGAGAGAAGCTGTAGTCAATATCCTCCTTACATGTACCTAACTTTGCTAGCTCCATCTGCACGCTCGTTATGCGCCTTAATCCAACATAAGCCGATTGGTTCAAACCAATCGGCTTATGTTGAAGTTCATATGAATACAATGGTTTGCAATCATTTGTGTAGTCGGAGCACACATTTTACATTGAAGATTTGGTCACGAGAGCATTTAGGGGGCCGACCAGAAAGTGATGAAGAGAAAAAACGATTTATGCTCACCCCGTTTCACAGAAAGCTGACAATGGTTTGTAACTTTCATCAATGGTTATGTTTGCTGTTCGCAATACTTACACGTATTTTCTTAAAAATAGCAAGCATTTTTGAGAAGATATAAAGGTTTTCTTAAAAAATCCCAAAATTAACCGCATGTGTTTTGTTTAAAACATGCAGAGTTTTCAACCAAATTATAGGAAACTTACAGAATACTTGACAATATGTTATAGAAGCATTTCCTTAAAATTTGAAATAAATACTTTGAATATGAGAGGAAATATAAGCATTTGTAGTAAATGGGTTTTTACTGCGCATGTGCGAAGCGTAGCATAATTTTTCTTTCATAAATTCCAAGCCAGATATATAGCGCAGCTTATATAAAAATTCCAGTTCACTACCGTTAAGATTCAGAAAGGTACGGACATTGCTTTTGTTCTCTAAGAGAAACAAAATGATGAAGGGTTTTTATACAAATTGATATTTTTTAACCTTGACTCTTGGAGCATAATATTGAATTCTGTGAAGCATGAATGTCCTGAATATTCGAATCTACTTATAAATCAAATTGCAGTTTGAAGATTACTATGTTACTTAGCTTTTGGAAACCAGTATAATAATTTCGCCAAGAGAAATATTTTTTTCTTTGAAAATTTTAAAAAGGACAATACGGATGCATTTTGCATAAATTTTAAATCTCCAGAAACCCTCTGTTAAAGTCATGTGCCACGATCTAAATCAACCACTCTTGGAATCAGATTTTAATAGGAATCAATCAAAATCTAGGTCTAATTCTAGGTACAAATCAATACTTCCAGACGTAGTACCAGCGCGTCACTCTCTGTAATGACTATGGATTAGGTAGAATGAGCGAAAGTATTTGAATACAAGCAGTGGTTCATTCCTCTTCGCCACATGCAAATCAGGAAATTGAAGTCAGGTATTCAAGGTTTATCATCAAGATCCGGATGACTTAATTTAGAGGAATAGCTTTCAGAGGAATACCTGAAAATGGTTGAAACGTCTATACGGTGGTAAACAGATTTCAAATGTGAATATTTTGCAGAACAGCCGTTCAGTTTATATGCGATAAATTGCATTTTTAGGCTAAACGTAACAGTTCAATCCTTTATTCATACAGTTTGCCGAATCGAAATTATTATTAAAAAAGATCAATTATCATTTCTGATCTTTAAAATACTGTAGTAATCTCCACTATCTTTCTGTCATGGTTTTAGTTAGAGAAGTGTGTCATGGCTGTAGGCAAAGATAACTTTTATTTGAAATTTAAATTAAAATAAATGACAATAAAATGTCTGCGACTTCATAGCGTTAACCCTTTATTTCCCGGCGGCACTTAAAATTGCTACTTTAATCAAGCTGATATCTTCGTAATTTGACCGTGTTTCCTGACAGCATTCACATGAACACGAGGAATGTAGTTCCAACAGCTAGCAGTAGATGGCAGATGAAGACATTTTTTTTTAATTTTGTATTAATCAAATTAATTAAATTATGATATTTAATTAAAGAAATTTTTAATCTGTCCTGGGATTATTTTGCATTAAAACGTATCTAATGATCCCAAAATAAAATTGAAAAGTTGCTGGTGATTTAATTCGATAAATAAAGGGTTAATTTCTCATTCATTAACCCATTAATGCCCAAGTCGCATTTTTTCAATAATATTTTGTAAACTATTATTAAATGTCCTTAAATCAACTGGAAAATCACTTTTAAAAAAACCTGCCGGAAAAATTTATTATATTGCCCCCCAAGCCTAACATCATCGTTTAGACAAAGTCATATTAATGCAAAAAAAACCGATTATCAAAATCTAAAATTATGTGAAATTCCAAAGAGAAAACATTTTATTACAATTGTATTTACTGATATATTTGTTAAATGCATGTAAATTAACTGATAAAAACATTGATTAAACTTACTCTTTACTTCTTCGCATTGCAGAAAACAACTTTCCGAGTCTGACTTGGAAATAAAATGGCTACATTATCAACCGAAAGCTTGATATGTGCTACTATCGATTGAATGTGCTTCGTAAACGGGTCATTTATGGTGCATGTTTAGAAGCATCCCTAAAACGGGACGCTAAGCTTTAATGGGTTCATGAAGAATGAGATTTGTAAATGAGTCAATTTGTATGGAAATATTATTAATAATTATTTCTGTAATTTAGTTTTGTGACTACTTTTAATGCTACTGTCATAAATATGCTGTTGTAAAGAAATAAAAAAAGTCATTAGGATCTGAATAATTTTTTGCATAATTTATTCAGAAAAACCATCTTACAAAAGGAGGTATGAAATAAATTTGAAGTTTCGACGTATAACAGTCCTACCATCATTAGTGGGAACAACAAAAAACATGTGCTTATTTATTAACAAACTATTAATCTGTTTCCCTCCAAACAGAAACCTTCAAAGACTTGAATAATAATGATTGGCAGGAAACATGTTCTTGTATTCAGCGAAAAAGAGCTTGGCTTTGATCCAGAGTAGTTCCAGTTTCAGAGACACTGAAAACTATTTGTATGTTCGGAAAATAGAGCATGGCAGGATTCTTTCTTTTTGAAAAGTTATACGCGGACACATTTATTTTGTATGGGACAGATTTAAAACTTTTATGTTTATTCTTTCGCTAGTACGATAAAAGTGAGCAAGTTAAGTTATTGATATGAGATTTAAATCGAGCTTCTTATTTTTGTTCTGAAAGACAGAAGTGCTCTAAAAAAAGACTTTATCAATATGAGAAAAAGTAATATTTTTCTTCCATTTTTTCTTCTGATAATCCTGTCTAAACTTCTTGGGAGAACAAATTTATTGCAAGAATATCATTTTAATGCATCAACTCCGAAAAAATTTCCGTTTTATCATAAGAAAAAGCATCGTAACTTAGAAGGGTAATCTTGTTGCTGTTTTATGAATTAGCTGTTTAAATGTTTTTTGGTTGTTTTCGTTTAATAAAATCACGATTTTCTAATTATTTGTTGGCAAACTTTCAATAGCAGATTATTATGCACAGTGAGCAGAAAATCCTTAAAAAGTTCAAAAATTCATTTAGAAAAGCTTCTTGTACTAAAAGCGTTGTTATAAGGGAAAAAAGGAGAATTTTTAACAGCAAAAAGAAAAGAAAAATCATTATTTTTCAAAAAGTGCCCGATAGAGGACGATGGAAACAATGCCTCTTCCGAAATTATTCGGATGAGGAGAGCATAAAAAAATTGATTATTCGAATGACATTTGTTCAATTGAATCATTAGTTTGGTGCTTACAATAAGATATTGAACGAATGTTGCTCGTGAATCGATCTCCCCTGACAGGCTGCTCTCTGCAGTTTGACACGTTCCTACAAGCTTCCAATCTACCAGGTGTCCACAAATTATTATATGAAAACGGAACAGTGGTTATAATTTTGTGTATTTTTATGTGAGTCTGTCGAAAACTGTGTGTAGAGACAGAGGGAAGATAAAAAAGACAACCCCTTTTGCAGAATTTACGTGATTTGTGTTGGCGGTCAGCCAACAGTATCGTCCGGCAGGCAATCGTTTTTCATTTCATCCGCATCTGCGTCGTGTTTGCGACTAAAGGAGCAACATGGTGTTATTCGTTTTTTAGTGGCAGAAGGTTGTGGAGTTACCCTAGACCGTTTGTGTGTACCAGCCAAGCGGTCTAGCCTGTTGGCCTCAGGAGTGGTTTTTCTTCATGATAATGATGCCACTCGGACATTGAACAAGTTGACGAAGTTTGGATGGACAGTGTTGGAACACCTGCCAATATAACCCCAATCTTTCACCATGTGATATTTACATATTTGGTCCACTGGAAAAGGCACTGAAAGGTCGCCGTTTTTACTCGGACAGCGAAGACATGGACACTATTCGAAACTGGTTTCAATCTCAGCCAAACACCTTCTACGAACAAGGTATTCACCGCTTGGTGAACCAGTGGGACAAGTGCTTGTGCAATTTTGATGATTACGTTTAAAAATAAACTATGCCATTTCATTCTGTGGCTCCTGTTCCATTTTCATTTGATTCAACCTTATACATATTTAGAAAGTGCCACTCAAAAAGTTTTTTTAATAACACAGACAAAGTTGAGTGACTTCCACATTACAGCCTTTCACGGCATGTGGCTCATCGGCACTTGGCTGGAAATTGATTTCAGTCTCGCTGTGTTACGTTTCACGAAAGGCTGCCACAAGTATTTTGAAAACTGTCACCTCTTAGAAGTTTTACTGCTCTTATTTCGCCCAAGGTACATAGCTGCTCTTGTGAAAAAATTGCTTGCATTTTACTAACCTAAACACATCGAGACTGAACTTAATTTCCAGCCAAGTGTCGATGAGTTACATGAATATGGATCTCGGGGTCAAACAATGGACGGTTCAAAACTCTATTCCAAAGTAGTCCGCCTTTTATATGGATCTGATGCGCATTAAATGGGACGCCGTGCGTCAAGCGCCTTCACGTTGGCGTGGTATTGATGTTTGGTGCTTCTCGAGTGTTATTCTCGTCAATTGATTGCAGTTCAAAATTACAAAATCCGTCACAAATTGTGCCTGGTGCACGTTCAATCCATCGGGTCCAAATGTCCCTTCATTGGTGTAGCGCGGAAGTTTAGAGAAGGGGTGTCAGCTCAGGTGTCGTCCTCGTTATCTGACCATGGTTTAAAATGACGAGGTCCTCCCAAAATAGCCCAAATGCTTCAAAACGGAGTGAAAATATTACTAAGCTAAAACGGGAACCTTTGTGTAACTTCAAAACGGGAAGTAAATATAACTAATTAACGATACAAATGTAAGTAAAATGATTTAAATTTATTTCTATGGTGTCTTTTAATGCTTCTTTTACCAAGACCAGAACAAATTTAATTTCAGCTTGCCCCTGAGGATATAGTATTAACTAAAGCATGCTATTCCTGTTGACAGAGAGACAACTCTTAACTAGTCTTTTTACTCATCCGTCTATCCGTCTCATCAATCTTTATTTCATGGTTAAATTAGTTTCTGTTCTCGCATGAAGTTTTACAAATTTGAACAGCATTTGCAAAGTGCTAAAGTAAGAAAACTCTTTCTTCTTCTGTCTGAGAGCAAATACGAATAATTAAAAGCATCTTAAATGAAAAATTAAATATAAAAAATGCGTTGCTTTATATAGAATAATCTTGTAATGTTTCCCCTCCAGAACTTTTATCCTTAATTTCAATGTTACTGTCTGATACAAATTAATTGTTAAATAATATCTTCAGCTTACGTCCACATGCATTTTAAAATGTTTGATAGTGGATTCCGGTCAAAAGAAAAAAGGCAATTAAAAGATATTTTTTATTTCAGAATGAAAAGAAATGCCTTCCTAAATCATTTGCCAGCTTAAAATATTTCAATATTCAGTAGGTCAAACTACACATATAAACAATGAAACACAGGTTATTTATTGATATTTACTCTGTTTACTAAAATCAGCTACGACATATCAACAGTGAAAATAACCACAAAAAGCACTACAAACTATTTATGAAATCTATAACCGCACTCTGCTCTTTAGTTAAAAACAGTTTTTAAAAACACATTTTTATTAGTGCACTAACAACAGAATTATTTGATTTTAATTATTTTCTACTTTTAAACTCTAGAACTGTTGTTTCACAAACTAACTTCGAGGTGGCGCCACTGATAAGGAATAAAAATTTAAATTAAATAATGGTTAACTGATAATTAAGTATTGAAAATATTAAAATAGTGTATTGTCATCAAGAATACAGAAAGTCATTAAAATTCAAATCTCTTAACATATCAAGAAGTGAGGGAAAAATCGTCCAGAAAATTCCATCCAAACATAAAATAAGTCAAATTAAATAAAAGTATTTAAAAATGAAAAATAGTCAAACATCGTCCAGAAAGACAACTGAATGCCCACCAAAAATTTTTTGACTTATGAAAATTTGTGGAATTCGATTTGGTCAGCTGAATTGAAATCAATGCGTACGACTTTACAATCAAATGAGAAATGTAACTGCGCATGTCATGCAGCATCTTACTGCTCGTTGTCTTAGACTGTGCTGTGACTTTACGTCCTTTTATTGTTGCAAATTGCGTGATGGATTCCAAAACTGAATTGGCTCGCTACATTTGACATATATCATGTGACCATGAATTGACTCCACAGATGGCTTGTTTGAACAAAAAAGTTCTGTTTTTTCTCTTAAACACGTCGAGATGTTATTCAAACCAAATTATTCTGTGGATTCTTCTCAAAGAATATATTTGCTAGTAGAAAAAAAAATAGAAATCGAATTACGGATATCTGATTCGGTTATTTGGTTACGCGATTCAGAACAGATACGGAGAGTTGAGAACCTCGAAAGCTGAAATTTCTATAAAAATCTTTTGGAAGATTAAAAATTTTTGGTCGCAATTTGGTAGTTTGGGAGATATGGAAAACACAAGATTCTATTTATTCTTTCATACATGCAGATTCTTTCTTAGCATTACATCCAGCGTACGAAGTCAAATTCAAATAGGGTTCCATTTTTTTTTAAAAAAAGACACCTTTCAATTTATTTATGAACCCTTCAAATAAATGAATGATAAATATATGCAGTATATAATACGAGCATATTAATGCGTGTTCGTAAATTTATGTGATTGAGTCCTTCATGCTAAATGTTTGACAAATGAAGTGACAGGAAATTTTATGGAAGTCACAAAATTTCATTTACTTTTTTTTTAAATCTATGGATATTTAGCTAATTTTTCATCCGGCAACTTAAGTTCGAATCAAATCGGATTCACAGAAATTTTAAAAGAACATGATTTTTTAAATTTATAAATAATAATATCTATTTCACAAATAGAGAAACGAGAATTTCTTATTTATACTTACAAGGTTTTATTTACATGTAAAGCAAGCATTTCTCTTTATAAGTTATATAATCAAGTGAAATACTTCCCTCAGTACGTAATCACGATAGTAATAGTCATTTTAGTATGAATGGATTTTTTTTATTTTCCACGAATGAAAAAAAGCTGTTTTATTCAAATGTCAAAATATAGTTACTCATTATGAAATCAAGACTTAATGAATAAATACTATTTATCTTAATGAAATCAACTTTTAGTAGTACATCATTCATTTGATGACATAACTAAAAAAAGAAAATCTCAAAGAAAATCAATTGTCTTTTTTTCTTTTTTTTTTCTTTTTCATTGATCATCATGACGGATTCAGAATGATTTTTCAACTTGATGAAAGACGAATATAATTATTCAAATTGTTTCATTCGATGCAGAAATAATTAACATGGCCCATAAAAACCTCTTGTTAGTATAATAAAATTCAAATGAGACTTCAAATGATTATTTCTGACCCTCTAAAGACATCAACTGAGACTTTACTTCTCGTATTTCTCTTTTATAATTTAACATCAGGAGTCTTCTCTGATTCTTTCTGTAATAGAGAGGACGCCAATCAAATCCTGGGGCACAAAAGAAGCTGTATTTTAATTAGATTAATTAATAAATAAATAATACAGAAATAACTTTTACCTCATTTTTTCATTCCCGTTGAATCTAAAGAAAATGAGATGTTTTCTTTTTATATTATGATGAGTATTTTCTTCTGATGATGTAAAAGAAAGATGTCATCATTGTGTTGATTGTTAAAGTAATTGGAGTATTGCATCGAATCTAATCATCTAGTATCATTTTGGCAGTGCCAGTACGCATACAATTATGGAAATTCGGTCTTCGTAATTTCGAGGCTTCATTCTTGTTCGGTCTTCTAACCTAGCAGCAATAGATTTAATTTCCTGGAAAAATTCCAAAGAAAGTACAATAATTCACTTTTTTTTTATAGCTATTGCTCCAAGATTGCAGAAAATCTCGTTCGAAGAAATTTTAATGAGGCTTTGATAATTCAAATTGGCTAAAAGTATTTTATAAAAGACTGATCTAAAAGATTGAAAAGACTATTTAATAACTCATTTGCTGGAATTTTTCATTTAAATTAGGAATGTTTTCTACTAAAAAAAATTCTGAACTAAGACAGTTTTTTAATTATTAATTTTAAATTAAAAATTTAAGCTTAAAATTAATTTTTAAAGCTGTTTTCCCATGTTCCTTTTATTAGTTTGTACCTATTCAAAACAGTTGGGGTTGAAAAATAAAAATCATCCAAAGTGTGTGCTAATAAACGAAAATATGAATAATTTGGGTTATAAATAAAAATGCAATTATTTGGGTTTAAAATAAAAAATTAACAAAAATACCAATAATATGGGCTATATATATATATATATATATATAACAATTTTTCATCCAAAATGAGTACATCTAATAAAAAAATTGCAGTTTGATCTAAATTTTAATTTTTAACGAAAAAATTTAACGATTTTTCTTTTGACAGAATTTTTAATCTTAAAACATTGGAATGCTTTTAAATTACAGGGAAGGACGACGTTATGAAGATTACATTAACATAGATTTTCATATTTACCCTAATTAAAAAAGCTTTGCACAATAGTGGAAATAACGTATTAAAATTTTACAAATAATGCACAATATTTATGAGACAATCTATTCAAACTTTAATTTGGAAAGTTACTGCAATATCATTTACTTTTGGTTTAGAAATAGGAAACAGTTTCGGAACCATGCAGTGGCTACAAACATAAGGGAAAAAGGTTATTCTAAGTGATATTTACTTACTTTATAGAGGACATAAATTTAAAACCATCAAATTAAATAAATTTTCCATCTTTATTTTACTTTAAAGCGTTAATTACGACATTTTTATGGTTTTGCCTCGCATACTACCTCTGCTAGTTGCTAATGATGCTCATACTATTAATTACAGCAATTTTTCCTGCTTTTTTTACTTTCAATTTAGCTCAGTTACATTAATGTCCCTTTTTGAAGCAGCATGAGGGCAGTTTCGGGACGAACGTTGCAAATTTGAACCGTGATTAGATGAAAAGGGCGACACATGAGCTGATTATCCCATCTCCAGACTTCCACACCTCTCCTCCGGGAGAGTCACCCTGCACTCTAAAACCTTAAAGTTGGGTCGGCTCTCCTGTGTATTGAATGAATGAAACACCACACCAATGGGAAAACTTGGCTTTCTTTCCATACAACATGGTTACATTAGCTTTCGTTGTGTTTCTGTCTGTGTATGCAAAACTGTAGCGTGTTAGATATTGTTGAGAGTCATATGCTATCATCTTGATGTTGTGCGGATGTCTGAAAAATAGAGTGGTGGTACGAGAGTCGTCCTTTTTATTTTCTCGTATACGAAGTATACAAAGAGAAAGTATTGTAATCGTCAAAAAATTCGAACTCGAGATTTTGACGAATCTCCACTTTTTAGACCTCCCTGATTCCGAAAAACACAATTTTGGAATTATGTCTGTCTGTGTGTATGTCTGTGTGTGTGTCTGTGAACACGACAACTCGCAAACTATTAGAGCTACGGGGATAAAATTTGGTATGTGGTCTTTAAACATAATTTGTAGGTTTCTATCAAATTGTGGACAAAATCCGTCAACGGGAAGTCTGTCTGTCTGTATGTTCGATAACATGCGAACGCTATAACTCAAAAACTTGAAAAGCCAGATGGATAAAATTTTATACACAGTTTTATCGTCATAAATGTAGGTCCGTATAAAATTTTGGGCCAAATCCGTCAAAGGGTTGATTGTCTGTCGGTCTGTATAATCGCATACTTGTTCAACTCCATACGCATGCGCAATAGTAGAAATGCCTGTGCAAAGAAGAGACACTTCGAAAACTTGGCAGTTTGCCAAAAACCAATTCTGGCTGCGAGATTTTGTAGGGAAGCAAACATTTAGGTCGTCTCGTTTTACTTGCGTGCTGGAAACAATCTCTGCGCATGCGCAAGCTATTCTCCTGTTTTCTTCTCCGCACGCGGAACTGGCATTGCTCGAGTTTGATAAAAAAAA
>BGPR01000428.1:118566-131515 GCA_013235015.1 Araneus ventricosus | reverse complement strand
TATATATATATATATATATATATATATATATATATATATATAACAATTTTTCATCCAAAATGAGTACATCTAATAAAAAAATTGCAGTTTGATCTAAATTTTAATTTTTAACGAAAAAATTTAACGATTTTTCTTTTGACAGAATTTTTAATCTTAAAACATTGGAATGCTTTTAAATTACAGGGAAGGACGACGTTATGAAGATTACATTAACATAGATTTTCATATTTACCCTAATTAAAAAAGCTTTGCACAATAGTGGAAATAACGTATTAAAATTTTACAAATAATGCACAATATTTATGAGACAATCTATTCAAACTTTAATTTGGGAAGTTACTGCAATATCATTTACTTTCCATTTAGAAATAGGGAACAGTTTCGGAATCATGCTGTGGCTACAAACATAAGGTAAAAAGGTTATTCTAAGTGATATTTACTTACTTTAAAGAGGTCATAAATTTAAAACCATCAAATTAAATAAATTTTCCATCTTTATTTTACTTTAAAACGTTAATTACGACATTTTTATGGTTTTGCCTCTCATACTACCTCTGCTAGTTGCTAATGATGCTCATACTATTAATTACAACAATTTTTCCTGCTTTTTTTACTTTCAATTTAGCTCAGTTACATTAATGTCCCTTTTTGAAGCAGCATGAGGGCAGTTTCGGGACGAACGTTGCAAATTTGAACCGTGATTAGATGAAAAGGGCGACACATGAGCTGATTATCCCATCTCCAGACTTCCACACCTCTCCTCCGGGAGAGTCACCCTGCACTCTAAAACCTTAA
Source organism: Araneus ventricosus (assembly GCA_013235015.1). Taxonomy (NCBI): domain Eukaryota; kingdom Metazoa; phylum Arthropoda; class Arachnida; order Araneae; family Araneidae; genus Araneus; species Araneus ventricosus. Next base: position 130,720 of record BGPR01000428.1, on the reverse strand, counting down.
AGTTGGGTCGGCTCTCCTGTGTATTGAATGAATGAAACAATGGGAAAACTTGGCATTATTACATTAGCTTGGTTACATTAGCTTTCGTTGTGTTTCTGTCTGTGTATGCAAAACTGTAGCATGTTAGATATTGTTGAGAGTCATATGCTATCATCTTGATGTTGTGCGGATGTCTGAAAAATAGAGTGGTGGTACGAGATTCGTCCTTTTTACTTTCTCGTATACGAAGTATACAAAGAGAAAGTGTTGTAATCGTCAAAAAATTCGAACTCGAGATTTTGACGAATCTCCACTTTTTAGACCTCCCTGATTCCGAAAAACACAATTTTGGAATTATGTCTGTCTGTGTGTATGCCTGTGTGTGTGTCTGTGAACACGACAACTCGCAAACTATTAGAGCTACGGGGATAAAATTTGGTATGTGGTCTTTAAACATAATTTGTAGGTTTCTATCAAATTGTGGACAAAATCCGTCAACGGGAAGTCTGTCTGTCTGTATGTTCGATAACATGCGAACGCTATAACTCAAAAACTTGAAAAGCCAGATGGATAAAATTTTATACACAGTTTTATCGTCATAAATGTAGGTCCGTATAAAATTTTGGGCCAAATCCGTCAAAGGGTTGATTGTCTGTCGGTCTGTATAATCGCATACTTGTTCAACTCCATACGCATGCGCAATAGTAGAAATGCCTGTGCAAAGAAGAGACACTTCGAAAACTTGGCAGTTTGCCAAAAACCAATTCTGGCTGCGAGATTTTGTAGGGAAGCAAACATTTAGGTCGTCTCGTTTTACTTGCGTGCTGGAAACAATCTCTGCGCATGCGCAAGCTATTCTCCTGTTTTCTTCTCCGCACGCGGAACTGGCATTGCTCGAGTTTGATAAAAAAAATAAATATTGCGAAGTTTTAATACATACGTATCTTTTTGAATATGATTCTTCACCTCAATATTTTATTATCACTATAATCAACAATGAAAAATCTTCTGATAGTCATTGCATTCTGGGTTACAGTTGGTTCGAACTTTTTATCAACGCAGGGGGAAGGGAAATGACAAATGTTTGAAAAGTATACGAGAAAGTTTAGGGGAGGCCACTCCCGCTGGTTTCTCACCATGTTTCGAAATTCCATCCCAAAAGAGGCTGAAAAAGAGTGGTGACACGAGTGTCGTCCTTTTTTCTCACCAAGTTTCGAAATTCCATCCCAAAAGAGACTGAAAAAGAGTGGTGACACGAGTGTCGTCCTTATTTTTTCTCACCATGTTTCAAAATTCCGTCCCAACAGTGACTGAAAAATAGAATGGCGGCACGAATGTCGTTCTTTTTTCCTCACCATGTTTCTAAATTCCATCCCAAAAGAGACTGGAAAATAGAATGGCGACACGAGTATCGTCTTTTTTTCTCCCTATGTTTCGAAATTTCATCCCGAAAGAGACTAAAGAATAGAGTGGTGGCACGAGTGTCGTCCTTTTTTTTCTCGCCATATTTCGAAATTCCGTCCCGAAAGAGACGGAAGGAATTTCGAATCGCGTGAGCGTATCTTCTAAAAGATTGCTAATTGAACAAAGCATTTAATAAATTCTAATTTTTATCTAGGGAAAGGTGGGACCATTGATCATAATACCAACGAATGGAAACATTCACTTTTATACCAATTCGGTTAGTCTGTAAAAATATATATAGTTACCAATCTAAATATGAAATTTTATTGCATAAATGGGCTACACAATATTTCTAGAGAAGCTGCACTCATCACTTTTTAATAAAATTTTAGTTAGAAAATCAAAGATTGTTTCGAAAATTGTTTTCCTCGAAAATTCTAGAAAAAAGAAATTAATATTTCATCTAAATGGGAAAATATCGATTCAATCAGCGTTTCCTAATAATGACAATTTATTTACGCTTGGAGTACTGGCAAAACTATATCCTCATTTTCGAATCTGCTTTTTTCCAAGTAAAGTAGAAAAAACAGGAGAAAAAGTTCATAAGATCGTTCTAATATCTCTTTCCAGTTAAGTACGTGATACAGAATAAAACGATGCAATGGATTAGTGGGAAGTCCTAAAATGAACTTTTAAGTGTTTTCATTCCTCTCCCTGTAGTAAAGAAAAAAAGTGACTGAAAAATTGGAGAAAACTATATTTAATAAAAAGTATATTCTCGGAAATGTTCTTTAATAAGGAAAAGAGAAAAACTTCGATACAGAAACTACCGAAAAGGGGAGAAAAATTAATATGATTAAAAAGGAATTTTCCCCTTAAAACATTTGTAACTGATCAGTTAGTTATTAGCGAATAAAATCTTATAACGAAGAAATGTCTTTTCTTGTTTGTTTGTGTTTCTACTGCTTTCTACATACTTCAAATCACAGAAAATTTATATCTGTACACCAAAACCTTAAATTGACTCGAGTTATTTAAAAAGATTATTAGTAGAAATAAAAAGAAAATATGAATGATCTGAATATCTTTTCACTTAGTTGTAAATAAAAGGAAGCGCAAATTGAAGAATTTGTAATTTAACGAGTAGAAATATTTTACAACCGCATATATTGTCTCTTAAAATTAGAAAAAAAATCTAATCTTTTTAACCTTTCGATGCCCAGGTGGAAATTTGAAACACGAAGGAGCAAGCTGGGTCATTCAGTGACTCCATTGTTAAAAAACACGTATTTATCTACAATATCTAATAAGACCCAAAACTTAACTTTTTAAAATCATTTAATAATATTATATATCAGAATTACAGCCATGGGAAAAAATAGGAAATGCAATATAGTTGCAATAAAATATTTCAAAAATAAAATGATGATTAATTCACATTAGGATTAAGAATTCGAATACAAAATGCTCAAATGAACATGATTAATCCCTTTGATTATTGCACTCATGACATATTGTTGTTATGATATTGACATGATTTTTGCAAACAAATCGATTGCACTTACCACATTTCTAGGTAGTTGTTTTTGTCGAGAATTCTATGACACCAATCAAAATGTAATTTTTTATGTATTTTTTTCATCGGGAAACGATAACTTCAGAATTCGTAATAAAACAATGTAAAACTCAGCTATAAAAATACTGAAAGCACTACAATTTTTTAAAAATTAAACATGGTGCTTAAGCAGAAACTGGTGTTGGGGTCATTTTGTGATCCCACTTGGTCATCCGAAGGTTAAAAGCAATATGTACCAACAATATTGATACTTGAGAATGTTTAGTTTAATTTAGTTAAGCTATCACTCGGTTTTGAGACTAGGCGTGGGCTATTTTAAAACGGTCCTAGCTATTTTCAATTATGGTGAAATGACGAGGACGCCACCTGAGCTGGCAGCCCTAGCTCCAAATTTCTGCTCCACGCCAGAGGAAGGACGTTTGACCCTCAACGGATTCAACTAACAAATTATACTACTTGATGAATTGGGCTACGGAACGGAGACTCTTCCACGAGGACATTATACCCTTGGCTCTTAAGAAACGATCAAATTTGAAATTCAACAAGTGTCTTGGTACGCTGTGACTTGAATGTTCTACTATTTCTCGATACTTGATGAATTTGTCTCCTGCTGATCTGATAGAAATATTTTTTTTCGCTGTTTATGAACTGGATTAATAGCCTCATGGCAAGGTAAACTTGATCCTAGCAATTCGGTTTTCCAAGTTGAAATCCTTACAATTAAAATGGCAATTTAAGCAGCTTCTTTCCTTCATAGACTAATCAAAATTTGGATAGACAGTTTGTCAAGTTAGATGGCCATACTTAATCCTGAATCCCAACATAGCGATTCAAACCCTTTTGCTTACCCATAAACACATTCACCTGAGATGGCTCAAAGCCCATGTCAGTTATTTAGGCAATGAATGCTCAGACCAATTAACCAAAGAAGCCATCACAAAAGACGACCCTTTCTTTCTCCCTAAGGCACTTTCCTACCTAAAATCTGAGATAAGGTCAGCTGCTTTAAGCATCTGGCAAGACAACTGGGATAACGGAGAAACTGGCCGCAGTACACACGATATAGTGCCTAGGGTCTCAAACAAGCCAGTAGGATGGAACAGAGAACAGTTAATGATCGTTACAGGACACGGGCCCTTCCCTTCATACCTTCATCGCTTCAATCTTCGAACACATGACAACTGCTCATGCGAAGAAAAAGGGGATCCAATGCACTATGCCAGAAAATGTCGGTTTACCCTCTCCTGGCATTTCCAAACTCCTACAGTGTCACTTAAATTACAGTGGTTGAAAAACATTCTCACGAATAACTTATCAAGAACCCGACTTCGACTCCTAATGCGCTTCTTATATGATGACAAAATGCTCATTGTACAGGATAATCATTGAGCAAGCATCCACCCATACTGACACACACTTCCGGCAACTTATGACTTCTTTTTTTTTCTTCCTCTACGTATTTTTTTTTCATTTTGTTTTGTTTTCTATGTTGTTCTGTCCAGTGTATGTTTCTTTTTTCATTATTATTTGTTTTTGTACCTGTTATTTGTTTTTGTCCTTTCTTAAAAAAAAAATTCACCTTCATCCATCCAAACCGGAAAGGAGCCAAATGGCTCTAAAGACGAGGATGCATGAGGTGTAATGTAATGTAATGTTTATGAACTTGCGCACCACCCGACAAAGGAGTTGGATTTTCTAGAAAAAATATTATTCTCCTTATATTCTATTCTTTTTTTAAATACAAGAGTAGAAAATTTTAAACTAAACAGCCGACAACATTACTGGATGAATTTAAAAGCAGAAATACGGGTAAGGGGGTTCATTGGGTCTGAAAACACTAATTTAATCATTACTAACTAATGTAACTAATTTTTTAATTGGTCATGATTCTTTTATTTCTTATTTATTTCGTTTTAAATTAGCAAACTGTAAATGTAATTCACGAGGTGAAACCGACCACTGTATTTTTACTATAGACTTTCATTTAAATATACCTACTGACAAAAACAAGGTTGATTAAGCTTTTGATTTTTAATAAAGATCGTCTACTGAAATTGAAAGAAATTCTTATAATTTCGTGCTGCATTTGCAATGAGTTTTCTGATAAAATGAGCCCTTAAGAAAACTTATATATTTGTTACTTTTTAATATTTTTGGAGATAATGGTTTATCTTTAGAACAGAAATTTTAAATGTTTTGTTAAGTTTTTAAATGTTTTATTAGGCTGAATTTTGTTAAACCACTTATTTTTCAACAACAGCAATGGCCAGATGTTAAGAACCGTCAAGTCATGCACTCCAGTTACACAACACACACACATCGGTCAAATTTTAAATGTTGCATACTGAGCTATTTAGTAATTTATTTTATATTTGAAGTATATATTTTATTAGATACTGATTGCATGAATTTTAGTTTATCAATGTCATAAGGATTTATACTTAGCTTCTAGACAACTTGTTTTTTTTCTTTTGAATTTTTGTATTTTATTCTGTTTCCTTTCTATTGCATTTTATTCTGCTTCCTTTGTACATTGTTTGATACAGTACAAATGAAATGTATTACTTGTATTTATGTTTATAAATCCGCTTTCCCCGCTGTCTCAATCCGCGTCTTACACCTTCTGAATAAGCAGAGTCGGTTTAGCGAATAAATAAATCTTTCCAATAAGTGTGCAGGTTGCATATGAATTTTTAAAAGGCATATAAACTGTAAGCGCTTGACAAACTTTGAACCGATTTCGAAAAGAGAAACATTACGCAGCGTTTCCAAATAATGAAGCATATTTGAGTCAGAAATCACAATTCCCATTCAAAGCAAATTTTTATTTATGTGCCAAATCGAGTAGATTTATCTGACAGAGCCCATAATTTACACGAGTTTGAAAATAATTAATTATGCCAACGCGCAACTCAATGTGCTTTATCCGTTTATGAAATAACCCCAGGAACAAAGCTGCAAAGAGAGAGATTTACTGCCACGATCCCTTTCAGCAGCAATAACTTTGAGTGAAAATGAAATTAATTACTGTACTCACTTTGTTTGTTGGCATAAATTTTGGCAGCGATGCAATTCTACTGAGAACCAGAGCTGTGTTATCGAACGTTTACTCTTCTAGCGAGGTATTAACCACTGTGCAAATAATAGATTATCCAGTCAAGAATAAACTGTAACAAAAAGTAAGAATTATTTCCTGATGAGGCATTACGAAGTGGAGAACCCCCCAGTGACAGAATGCACCATTAGCTTCCAGCTCGCCAAAACAAGGGAGTTGTTGGGGGGTGTCAAGTGTTCCTTGATTATCCCTTCCCTCAATCCTTAGCTAACTGATGGATTGAAGAAAGAGGAGGGTATGCTGTAGAGGACGATTTTTATCTGTTTTCTTTTATTTCACACTTCCTTTTCTTCTTGTCTTCAAGTACCCTGCTGTTTCGAAAAGCAGAAAGAAGACGCAGAAAGAAAGAAAATCCCGTCGCTCATTAAAGCTTCTTCTAGCATCCACACGTCAATCGACAAAACAATAGGCTTACGAAGAAGTGTAACAAGAAACACGAAAGAATACAACTTTGAAGGAGGATCTTGACAAGTTGGAAACCGTAGCAAAAGCAATACAATCAGAATCTTTGAACTAATTCACGACTTTTTACTCTTTCTTTTTTCTACCGCCTAGTTTTTCACCCTCTTTCCTTTTCAAACTTTTCTACCCCTTTCTCCTCTCGTGCTTGTGAAATTTATTTTCTTCTACTTTCTAATTCTTCTAACGTTTCCGTTTTTCTTTGGAGTAAATGTCACAAATCATGAATTTCAAAGGAATTCGATAGAATTATAATCTGTATTTGGATGAAGTATTTTTTTTAAATGAACCAATATTTTTTTTTATCTTCCGCACTGAAGGCATAAGATTTATGTTTTCTGACTTAAGGTTGCTTTGTTGAGGATGTCTCTGTTCTGTAAATTTTCTATTATTATTTATTTACTAATAATATAGTTGGACAAGTCAGAATGGCATTAAATGTGTGCAAATAAATGCAATTTCTTTATTTTCAGTGTAAAAATATTTTATTAACATTAAAAGAATCTGAAATAAATACAGTTTTGATACTGACTACTCTATTTCGGTAAACTATGTCGGAAAGATTTACATCCTTTTTTCTATACACCAGGAATTCTTAAACTGTTCATTTCAATTCAAAAATGTAATTTTGAGATCACGAAAACTTGAGAACAAGAATTTTTATTGATTGTTTTCTATTCTATTTTTTAAAAAACAATCAAAAAGACCTTCATGATTAAGACATTTTATAAAAATTCATCAAATAACTGTAATGAAGAATTTTTCTTTTATTCATCATTAAATAACATTTTATTTGCGATTCTTGTGTTTCCAGTATGAATGAATAGTTGGACTAAAAGAAATATTTTTAGCAAAAAATAGGGTGATGGAAAATTTTCGAGTTTGAAAAGTGGTCACGGAAGAAACGGATGTAGGATATCAAGCTGTACATTCATTCTGAGTCTATCTGTATAGATCTGCAACGAACTTACCAGCATACATTCTTTACGTATCAGCCTGAACAATGCAGCAAACACTTTACATAATCAAATTTTAACTAATAAAATAAGCATTTCAAGAAATAAGCATCATTAGAACGTATGCCTAAAAGACTGATCTGCAGAATTTTGCCCTGCCGTACACGCATTCGGATCCTCTCTTCATAGTTCTGCAACACACTTACTAGACCAGGTTGTTTTAGCGTCCTTCAGGACAGCAATACAGCAAATAATCGCAGCAATGCGATCTTGTGAACCAAATTCACGACGAATTTCATTTAATAAGCAACGGTAAAACATACAGTTTTAAAAAGAAATACTACTAAATGACTATTCCGCAGAATATTTGTTAGAAAAAGTTGCAAGCACAACAAGAAGTTTCTAGTACCGCTGGTTTATCTTAAAACACAAGAGAATGTGAAATAAATGAGATAAGGATGGCAAAAGTGAAAGATAAGCATTGTAATGCAGTTTCTAGCTTCCCCAACAGAAGGGTCTGGTTTCGGTGTGGAATGGCGAAGTCATAATGAAATTACTTTCTCGGGGAACGAAAAGTGTTTTCTGTTAGCGAGAGGGAGTGTTTTCCCGTCTTTCTGGTAAAAGAAAAATTAAATCCACATCTTCCATCATTTCGAGCTTATCCGTCGTTTATTTTTGAAAGTTGCGTTTCTGAAAGAAATTTTTTAAAAAAAATTAAGAGTAGATCAATATATTTTTGTTAATCATAAATGCATGGTGTATAATGGATTAAAATTTCATCTCTGTTCAATGGATTGTTATGATTCGATATAATTTTGTCAACATATAGCATCAGGAAGAAGTCATAATAATTCTTTTTCGAGTCTCTAGGTAGTGAGTTCTGCTTTTTCTCACTTTTCAAAGTAGCCTTGATTGCTCTGTTGGAATAATCTTTCCAAGCTTGAAACGTGCTATTACTAGGTCTTTTTTCGATTACAATACTTGCTGCAGTGAGATAAAACTTTTCTGAGCTCAGGTTTACTGAGACTTTTTAGCCATGCTTTGATACGGCTTACAGACATATTCGCTAAATGGAAGAAATAATATATTGAAGAAGATATTTTAACGGCTGCTAGCAACATCTCGGTTGCTTTGTCTGATATGCAATGTTATTTGATCTTTTAACACGTTGCCTCTAAGGACAGCTATAAGAATTATGTTCAAGAGCTAAAAGTGCACGGAAAAGTTGCGATATCAGGAACATGTGCATAATGATATTGAGATTGAAAACCGCAGTGGAATATACAATGTACGTATATGCATGCCGTTATTTGAACATCAGATCGGTGGTCACATTGAGTCGCATTTGTCAGTAACAATAAAAATTGGCAAGTATTGTTAAGAATTTCTGTGTTTAGTGTTTCATTTGACATTTACGCGTTTATTTATCAAAAATAGCATTCATACAGCACCAAATTATTCTCTGCAGGTCACTTTTGCTGCTAATTTATTTTTTCCTTAAAATTAGATATCGTATTTTCCAATGTGCACACAATATTTTTACAATTCGGCCAACAGAGTGCCTGCTAGAGCACCTCACGTTATTTGATATTACCTTGTATTTGAAGAGGCATATTTTGCTCAATTTTGATTACATTTGAGCCGAAATACGCAGAATTCATTAGAAAGAAAGAAAAAAAACTTTCTCAAAGCTTTCTGTGTTTTGAAACTGTTTTATTCTCCATCTTTCTTTGTCCTATAAACTTTTTAGTTGAAATAACCTATGCATTTCAAAGAATGAGTTAAATTTTCTAACCTCCATATTTCCTCAAATTTCAGTACACTACACTACACACAATATGCACTACAAAATACGATAGGTTTATCATTAAAGTTATTATTATTATTTCTTTTCCACCTATATGTATGATGTTTCAGTCTAGTGACTGAAACTCAATTTTTTATATCCGAACTCCCTTTAATCGAATTTGTTTTAAACGTTCGTGGACTTATTAAGACCTCACACGTACTCCTCAACATCATCTCGATGAATTTCTAGAAAATCAACCATTACTTAACTTTTTCAAACATTTGTTTTCCCTATTTCTTAGAATGAGCTGGAGCTTTTCATTTCTAGGTGTTTAGTTGAATGTCTTTCTAAACTAATACGACTATTTAAATTAGGCTTTTATTTGATGGAAAAGTAGTAAGTCTGTCTCTACACATGTTTTTCTCTACACATGTAAGTCTGTCTACTACATGTTTTCTACTCGGGGGTTTTACTAATTTTAAAATTAGCCCTATTATTAAAGTTTTTTTTTCCATATTTTAAGGGGAGTTGGAACCCTAAGTCCGTTAACCCTAACCCTGTTACTTCTATGTACTTTTTTCTCAAAATCTGTTATAGATTCATGTTTGAAATTTTTTATACAAGTAAAGTAGACCTTTCTCATTATACTGAAATGAGCTTTTTTAAAAAAAACTGAAAACTTTATTTTTTACAATTTTTTGTGTCAAAATAGGGTAAAATTTCACTATGTCTAATTGAATATTTTGTAAATTTATAAAAAAAATTAAAAATTAACCAAAAGCTCATTTCAGTATAATTCGAAAGGTGTACTTTACTTCTATAAAAAATTTGAAACAAGTATCTATAACAGATTTTGAGAAAAGGTACATCGAAGTGGCCAATTTAACATTTTTTGTTTTGACACAAAAAAATTTATAAAAAATAATTTTTTGAATTTTTTAAAAATCATTTTAGTATAATGAGGAAGGTGTCTTCTATAAAAAATTTCAAACATGTATCTATAACAAATTTTGAAAAAAATTTACATCGAAGCCAATTTATCATCTTTCGTTTTGACATAAGAAAATTGTAAAAATAAATTTTTGAATTTTTTAACAAAAATCATTTTAGTAAAATGAGAAAAACGTACTTTACTTGCATAAAAAATTTCAAACATGAATCTATAACAGATTTTGAGAAAAGGTACATCGAAGGGGCCAATTTAACATTTTCGGACTTAGGGTTCCAACTCCCCTTAATTTACTGAAATTTTGAATGTTTTTACGTGACGTACAATATTTATAAAATAGTTATATTTTTGATGATATTTATTGTTTTTATTATATAAAACTAGGGGAAGACTGAGATCTGGATTTAGGCGGATACATGAAATCTAGAATCCTTGTCTTTCTGAAATTTTGTTTTCTCATCTACTATTTGAGAACATAGAAATAAGCGCAGCAATTTCTAGAACTCATTCCCTCAAAGAAGGCAAAAGAAACTTAGCAATAATATTTTTAACTCTTCATAAATCGAAAAGTGAGTAACTTGTGGAATCACGTTGAGAAACACAACTAATTTGTCATGAATTATAAAAATTTATACTATTTGCTTCGTTATTGAAATTGTTTAAAATTATGTGTGTATGTATTCATATCACGTTAGTATTCTAAATTATTTGAAATTAGGTCGAATTTTTACTTCACGGATGTTTTTCAAGACTTTTGGAACTGAAGGTCTTTAATCCCTGATAAATATTTATGAAAAGATATGAGTAGTTTTAATACTAATTTATTGAAAAATAAGAATCTATCAATGCTGAATAAACCCAAATTTCCTAGTGAAAGTTTTTCTCTTCAGAAAATAGCTTAAAACTCAAATGTTTCACAGTTACCAGAAAGTTGAATACTTTCGAATGAACGAACTTCTCCCTTTCCGGATTAAATGTGCTAAAGAAATATCAGGGTGAAGACGTCTAGCTCAAGAATAAAATACGGAATCCAAACCACAGCATGGAATAAAAACCGAGGCTTAGGTGAAAAGGTAAACCTCGACTTTCTGTTTAAATATGGGCAGATAAAATAGGGTATTTTGAATAGATTTTCTAGACGCTGCTCTGAGATCATCATTGGACAGGAAACTTCCCTGCAAGATTCCTGCGGAGCCTCTACCCTACAATGAAAATTTTATGAGGGAATAACCGAAATCAAATAGAAATCCTAGAAAAGGACATCGGGTATTACTTCTAGGCAAACAATGGATGACTTGCTATTAAAGTTTACTTTGTGCTTTACGGGAGTTGGCAAATATACCTTTCCAGTTGTATGTTTGCAGAGATGGACTCTTGGTATGAAAGGATCATGTCCCCCTTTATTTTAGGATAACAATTCGGAAGCATAAACTGTGCTTAAAGTTTCGATATTAGGAAGGGAAAGTTGTGCGACGAATGGCATATTTTGGAATCTTCCGCAACTGTTCATATTATTGGATGTCTATAAAATACTAGTTCATTCTTTGATAAAAATAGCTTCTCTAAGAAGGAGTATTTTGAATGTGCGATTATTACCAATATTCGCGGGTTGATTCCCTTTTTTGCTATTCCCACTAAAAATTTGTCGCAACAAAATTATATCAGAAGCAAAATTTTGCACGCAACAAACGTACGACCTGGCTTACTTTTTTTTTTTATCTAAACACTGCAATTCAGTGTTATATTTCTGACCTGGAGTTTTCAACCATTTGAAAGATAGATTTTGCTTGCAATCCTTACTCGGATTTTCTTCCATCAATCAAAATAATGATCTTCGAACTTTTCAAATTTCATCCATAATCGTCCGCAGGTTACAACACTCGTGGTAAGCAAGAGCATGCTTTTATCAATATATTTTCCCTCGTCT
>BGPR01000428.1:11975-118556 GCA_013235015.1 Araneus ventricosus | reverse complement strand
AACTGACTCCATTCATTTTCACGACTCTATTCCATTCATGACTCCAATGAAATTTTGAAACTCAATAAAAATCAGACGCTGACTACGCGTTGTGTTCCACTGTATTGTGGCATAATGTTATTTTTTCTTCCTGTGAGATATGCAGTAGATTCCAAACAGAAATGGCGGATTACATGTGGATATGATTTGACTTATTTAATTTTCATGACTCTAATCAATTCATGACACCAATGAAATATGGAAACTCAAAAAAAAAAATAATAATAATCAAACGTTGAAGAACAGGTGAATGAATGAAACAGCGAAGAAGCTCCAGCTCGGCTTTAAATTTTTTCTGTTAAAAATATCGTGAAATAAACAAATAAAAATATTGTGAACCTTTCAAGAAAACGCAGGTAGATGGTTACTGGCTGAATGAATTGAAATTGGAAGGTGCACCTGGATAAAAACATATCTGATTAAAAAATGGAATTTTTAAAAAATAGTTTTTAAAATGTTGACAGTCATTTTTCCGCTTTTTAGTACACAGAAAGTTTCTAAAGAAATGCAAGATAATCGTTTATACCGCTTAAAACCAATATGAGAGGGTTTTATTTATTTTTATTATCTTCATGAAAGTTATATCTTATATTATCGTTTGATATAAAATTACTTCGCATTATCGTTATTTTTAAAACATATTTATGGCTTTTGAAGAATTTTCAAACTGTCCACTTTTCCACTCTTTCGTGTCAAGTTTACGGCCTCTTTTTAAGTTCAAATAAATTTATCTTACTTTTTACATTTACTTCTCGTTTAATTCATTACATCTCATGGTGAATTACTTATGGTCTCCAAACTATTTTATACCTAATAGAAATTCCATCTTGTAGAAAACAGAAAAGCAATTTTTTAGTATTTCTGAAGAAGGTCAAAAATATCAATTCCGTTCTGAAATAAGAAGAGAAATAAGGAAGAGTAAGAAAGGAAAGACAGAAAGAAAAATGCAAGGGAATGAAGTACTAAATTTAGCTCGCATTTTACTCGCCACATTTCATTTCACTACCATCAAGGATAGACTCCACACTTGCGAAAAAAGATCCATCGTATTGTAGCAGTTAGCAACAGGGAGTTAGATGGCGAATTGAATTGCAAGAAGCGCAGGTGGCGTAACTCAGCGTTCGATATTAGATAACTAGCCAATAGGATCTGAGAATACACAGAAAAGAGTCTGGGAAACCCCCTGTGGGGATGTCTGCTCTTTTACATTCGAGGAGATCCGATTTTCCACGTGGAGCTCAGGCTACTTTTTAACAAAGGATTGAGAAATACACTTTAAAACCATCATGAGAAAATAACTATTGTTATTTCAGCACTCATGTATAGAAGTTGTAATCTCTGATTAACAATTTGGAGTGTTCAAATAGCTTTATAAAAGAAGCTGTTTTAAATAAAATAAACTTAAGAACGGCACCGGTTTTTTTCTCCATCAAAGTTTGTAGTGGTATCCGTTATCGTGATCTACTTTTATCGTGGTGTCGTAGGTTTTTAACAATATATGATTTTTAAGTAAGATTTAAATCTATTTTTATATAAAATTTTGACTCGACTTCTATCCTTGTCTAACACAGTATGACTGCACCTGTCTTTGCAATAGTAAGCCCAAACAAGTGAAATCAATTGCCAACCGATGTTTTTTTACTTGGCAAAAACAAGTCATTATGAAAGATTATTTGTTAAATTTCCAGAAGAACAGCATTAAATACATCAATCATAAATTATCGCATTACATAAAAATTTGCTTCTAATTGTAAATGAAGTAACAAATGCACAATTATAAGTATATGTGCCTCCGTATATTGTAAGTTTTATTTTAATATGCTTTGTTTATAATTCCTGTGGCCGCAGTGACCTAGTGGTTATGTCTCGGTTTCGAGGCCGGAAGGTTCCGAACCCAATTCGAAACCCGATTTCTCTGAAGATCCACCATGTATGGAGCCTTTTGCACGTTAAATCATGCATAGTGATCAAACGTCCTCTCACTGGTGTGGTGTGGAAGTTTGGAGAAGGGTTGCCAGCTCAGGTGTCGTCCTCATCATCTGACCGCCGTTCAAATTTACGAGGTACGTCCCAAAATAGCCCTCGTGTTGCTTCAGAAACGGGACATTAAAATAACTAAACTAAACTGCTTGTAGTTCAAAATGTGCATACATTTTCTTTTTCTATTATTTGCAGCAGATAATGACTGTTGTATGAGACGTACTTACTGTTTTCCATGCAGAAAACTTTTATCGCAGCATGCGCAGTGGCGCTTTTTCTCACAGGTGTTGGAGACTCTCGCCTCGTGCCTCGAGATCCTTGTGGGCCTCAAAATGATGGCCACGTACATCTCAGTACTAAGCCGATGGCGAATTTACGGCATTGAGTTGTACAAGGGCCTTAAAACAATTTTGCGCCTGAGGCATTATATTATTAAAATCCACCACTGAGCATGCGATGCGTTTATTTGCACAACATAAGAACCTCTATAAGTATTTTTGTTTATCATTGTTTTTGTATATCAGTTTGCATACGTATCTCAATTTCTAATTCTTTCTAATATTGCATTATATCATTTTCTGATGAGAGTTTTCAAATAAAGATGAACTATTTGGCTGGTTTTGAAGCCTAGAGCTCATCTCGGACATTGTAAGTTAATTCTCTGAGAAGATGTGACTTTCTGAAACCAAACACATTGTGTCTGCGAAATGATTGCTTCCTTGAAGACTTTATGAGTTCGGCGAATCCTGAATAGAAAAGAATTTTTAGGTGAAAATGAAAAAGAGATTGGTTCAAAGGAAAGGAAGAAAAGAAAGAACATTTACCAAAATCTTTGGCAGATCTTAGAAACATAATGGAAAAAGTATCGGAATAAATTCTAATGGGTATTGTTTCTTTTATTGGAAAGGTCATATTCTGTGTCTACATTTCAATTTGAAAACGATCAATAGTGCTGCCCTTCATTCTCGTAATTCCCCGTTGGATTTTTACATCAAAGGGATAGGAGACGAAAATATACTACATTTTATTTCTAAAATTGTTGAAAAAGAAGTTGTTGGAGTTTCGAAATCATGTCTAGCAGGAATGAATTTTATTGGAAAGGCCATATACTTTTTGAAATGTAAGTGAAATCGCAATTCCGTAATAGATGTACTACTTCATATTTTGATCTAAAAATATCTTGTCATTCACACAAATTCATAAAATGAATTCCAGCTAAGTTTTTATTAATCAATTTTCAACTGCTTTCAAAATGTGATTGAAATATAAATTTCTTTTTCAGAAAAGTTCTGTCCCAACTGTAACTTAAATCTTTTAACAAAAATATCTCTTTTCAGTGTCTTTAAAGTTCAACGTTTCGACAAGAGAGAAATAGTCTATTCGAATAGTTTTCGGGGACATGTTGCTCACCATCGCTTTCATAAAAAATATTTACTGATGGTTTTGTTCTGATATGATTATCTGGAACGATTCCAGTAAAGCTATGTAAGTCAAAATGACCTGATGGCTGAACTACGAAATACAGTCACCATCAGAAAATCAGAGAAGTGACTCTATAAAATCCTTGTGTTAGGAGCCGAGCCTCCTTATACCAAAGTACAAGCTTCAGGATAGGAGTATCACGGGCTCGAGTCCCAATTCCATCGAAAATCTACCAGGTATGTAAGCTTGGAGCGCGTTAACTTTATCGGCATGACTCGAATGTGTGTGGATATCTGGAAATGCAATACCATTTCATTTGCCATCCTAATTACCTGCTAATAATTCAAATTTGTGTTGTGCACGTGGAACCTGTACTGGTGCAAACATGGTCATGCGAGGCTGATGCACGTAATTGAAAAGTTCAGTCCCTGTTCAGATGCCGTACTCATGTTTCAAGAAGGAAAGAGAATGAACTCTAGAACCATTCCAATAAAGTATGCAGGCCAAGATAGCCTGATAGCTGAACTACGAAACACAATCAACAATCACCATCAGAAAATAAGAGATGAATTTTCACAAAATCCTTGTCGTAAAAGCAGAACCTCCTTATACCTAAGTTCGGTTTCGGGAACGGAGAATCACAGGCTCGAGACCCGATTCCTTCGAAAATCGCTAAGTATGTAGACTTAGTGCGCGTTAACTTTGTCGTCGTAGCTCGAATGAGCGTGGACTTTTGGAAGTGCAGTATCGTTTCATTTGTCATCCTAATCACCTGCGAATAGTTCAAATTTGTGTCTTGTACGCAGTATTTGCTTACTTCGAACCTGTAGTGGCGCAAACATGCCCATGTTATGCTGATGCAAGTTGTTGAAGAAGTCAGTGCCTGTTTTGCTATACTAATGAGAAAGGAAAGAAAATAGAAAAACAAGAATTTTCTGCTACAAATGTTCTTTTACTCCGTCATTGTTCGAAGATCACAGTTCAGAGAGTAAACTTTATTTTGTAAAATGGTCTTTATCAAGTCCTTGATGATGTGTTCTTATTTTAGGTAAATTTTAATATCACTAATGAATAACATTCAATTTGGCTTATTTTTATTTTAGTTATGTCATTAATTTTTTCTTATAAAAAATACGAAATTAATTTTCCTAAGTATAAGTTTATTTTATTTATACAATGCACGATTTTTTTTATTATTATTCAGCGAGAGTAAGATCATTCTTTGCTAACTAGAAGATCTGTGCCCGTCTAAGGCCGGCTTTTAACCCACCAACAATATCTCAGATCTGATTGTCACAGATTTACCAAAGAGAGTTGCAGTAAAAAATTCTTAAGATCATTCTTTGCTAACTAGAAGATCTGTGCCCTCTAAGGCCGGCTTTTAACCCACCAACAATATCTCAGATCTGATTGTCACAGATTTACCAAAGAGAGTTGCAGTAAAAAATTCTTAAGATCATTCTTTGCTAACTAGAAGATCTGTGCCCTTCTAAGGCCGGCTTTTAACCCACCAACAATATCTCAGATATGATTGTCACAGATTTACCAAAGAGAGTTGCAGTAGAAAATCTCATGCACATTGACAGAGTGCTTAAGAAATAAAAAAACAGCATGAAAAACAGAACCGACGATTCAATTGACGCTAACTTTCGTTTTGTAAATAACTTTACTTTTAACAAAAATTTTCATTTTATCCGAGTGAAAATAATGCAAAATCCACTAACAGAAAAAATGCTGGAAGAAAATATTAGCAATAGCATGCACCACAAATTCAAATCTTTAGAGAGAAACCTTTTAACAAAAACGAAAGTATTATAAATTAATAGCATGAAAAACTGAACTCATTAATCAATTGACACTAATTTTCGTTTTGTCAATAACTTTACTTTAAACAATTAGTTTCGTTTTGTCTGAGTAAAAATAATGCAAAATTAACATTTTGTCATATATTCAAAAGATAATTAATTCAAAAAGAATTTATAACATTGAAGATAACGACCTTCCTTTTAAATATTCAATTTAAAAATTAAGTACGTAAAAGGAAAAAAAAATATCGGATGCATGTAATTTCATAACAATTCCAATGAATTATGTTTCGTTTACCAACACTCAAATCAAAACTAATTACGAAAACTGGATTAAAAACAATTAGTAAGAAATTTTAAAAATACTTATAATCTGTTTCTGTCTAGTGAAATCTTTCTTATTCATACTGTTTAGCAGTTCGTTGGATACTTTGAAGTTCCCATAATTTAGCAAAAAGATTGAAGATCCCATAATTTAGCAAAGTATTTCCCAAAACTCAGAGGGGAAAAAATACACAAAATAAGCAAAAAAATACTGAAAAATTTAGGAAAATAAATTAATTCTGGTATAATTCCTATTTGATACTAAATCATCTGTATGTATGCTAACTTGTAGACAGATAAATAGAAATTTATTATCTCATAAGCTGTCTGAATCTCCCTGGCGCGTAGCCAAACCAAACCACGTGATCGTTACCGCAATTTCTGGCTTTTTCTAATGTAGATGAGAGAGAAGAATAGGCTGAAACCATTGATTAATCTACAATAACAATTGATTAATTAAAAGACTGTAATTGTTACATTCAAATTTTTGTTCTAAAACATACCTATTTGAAGTAAAAAATGCAATAAGTAAATAATTTTACAAATTATTTGTTAAATTATTAAAAATTAAATTTAAAAAAGCCAAATGTGTAATTGATACGTCATTAAGCATTGCAAGATGAAATGTTGCATCGCTGCGACGATTATAAACTGCCACTGACGATAGGAATGGTTTAAATATATTGAAATTCCGTTGCAGTTTTGAGATTTATTCAGATTATCGAAATAACCAATACTGTCGAAATAATCGTTATCGATTTGATCAAACTTTACCGTGGAGTAGGAGTTAAATGAATAGGTCCACGTCAGCAGAATCTTGAAACCTTCGAAATGAATTTACATGCAAATTAGTTCTGAAACAATTTATGTTTCTCGAAGCTTTTCTGCATATATAAATGATGCAAAAATTTCAAAACTTGTGAAGCTTATCTCAATAATATTCGAATTCCTAAGTAAGACCAAATTTTAAAAAGTGATCTGATAAGGGCTATAAAAAAAGAAAACACCCAACAAGAGCTACAATTTAAAATTTTAAAAACCAATGAAAATCCCAAATTACAAACCAAAAACCCACAAATGTTAGTAAAATAACCATAAATCTTAAATTTCATGGCATGCTAGATTTCAGAAATTCTTTTTCAACAGCGATGAATAAAATTAATATTTCAAAAGACCCGATGACTGGGAGCTTAAGTTCTTTTAGAGTGGAATCAATACACGTTACATCACAGTCAGACGACAAAAGTAATTGCGCATGCCATCTATCATCTAGCTGCATATGATCCGGGCCGACCCGAGGAGGTTTCAAACGGTGCGATTGCCCCATGTTTCTGGAAAGCCCTCGCCGCTGACAGATTTTACAAAATGGAAACTGATTACACTGATTTATTTAGCGAAATCAAAATTTGCTGTCGAGTTTTGCTTTCCAGGACACAATATTACAATATGTACTGTTCAGCTATGGATTCCGAGACTAGCACTTATGGACGATTTTACACCCGAAAGGGGTGTCAGGCAATGAGTCATATAAGCGCATTTCTGGAGTTTGGTTAGATCACGCTCAGTAAAATGTAAACATCACCCTTCCATTCTACACTCTCCCCCTATTTTGATGAAAATAACTCCTCCCGGCGCATGCGCAAAAGCACGGAGGGTTCCGAATCCGTTGCTAAACAATATTTGAATTATATCTAAATTTTGGTACTGTTCTGAAATTACATTGACTTTACCAATTACCGTTGCATCTGCAGAAAGAACTTTCTCAAGATTGAAAATAATAGAAAAATTACTTGAGATCTAGCATTAGTCAAGAACCTCTAAGCCATTTGCTTCCTAAGCAATTTTATATATCGAGTCCAAATAAATTAGAAAACGAAATTATAGTGGTATTATCGGCAAATATTCTATAAAACTTGTAACAAAATGAAACAAAAATCACAAATAGTAAACTTGCTTTAGTAAGTCGCATACCAAAGTGTATTTAGAAATTAATTATTTTGCTATTTGATTTATTAATAATTTTCTGTGTGATTGAAATAGTAGCTTTATAGAAATAATCTATTTTTCATTTTCATGTATCCCTTACTTCCTTTTGTCATTATGCATTCCTTTAGTCCTTACTATACCAAATTATTCTATGTAATAAATAGTAAACTCCAATAAATTATTTTGCTGTACAAAATTTTTTTCAAGGCCCAGCAAATCAACTTTGCACCGGGCCCCGCTTTTGTTAAGGCTGACCCTACATATGATCAGGCTCTGAGTATTGACGCCATATATTTTTTCCTCCTGCAAAGCGTACAATCACGTGAGCATGAATTGATTCCAATATAGCTAAGGAGGTTTTACTGTAATAATAAATACTATATAGAATGCAATAATTCAACAACAGCCCATGTAAGCATCAGCCATATACTCGCGTTATTTTATATGCAGGCATAGAATTCTCGATATATTTTGCTCAAATTTAGTTTTATTTTTTTTAAAAAAAATGTGCAAAGTCAGAGCACAAGTTGTAATTGATAAGAATAACTGAAATAGATTATTTATAAATAATTCTCTAAGTGTTTTCACTTATTATAAGATATTTATTTATGTCATCTCTCTTTATAATAAAGGCAATGTTGTGTGTGTGTGCGTGCGATGTTTAGACGTAAAATATTGCACTTACAGCCCTGAAATTTAGTACTCTATGACTCTATGCTCCACGAAGCCCGCATTTTAAAATTCAATCTAGAAAGTTTTTTATTTAATATTTTGTGGTATTTTGTTGATTTTTCATACTCATTTGCAATTTTTCTAATAATCGTAGGAAGAAAATAGATACACCCTAGGAATTTGTTTAATTTATGGTGAATTTATCGTTAAATAATACGTTTAATCTATTGTTAAATAGATACACCATTTAATTTCGTTTTTAAAACTTTATTTTATGTCTTTCTGGGCTTTTTTTTATTTTCTTGAAGTTATTGAGCCCCACGGGCAACGCCGTTCGCGTGCTGCTAGTATACAAATAAATATCTTTTTAATATTATCTCAAACAGTGGTTTGAAAAAGCAGAACATTTTATTTCAAAGTAACACAATGTTCTGAAATAACTCTAATTCTAATTTTGAATGCTTTTTTTCTGTCTTCATATTACCATGCTTCTGTTTAAAAATAAAGGAAAACCAATATCATCAAATGGCTGAGAAAAAAATGAAAAATTTTATGGCGTACGGAAACCATATTAGTAATTAATGAAGGCGGAATTTACCCAATATCATTACATACATATTATAGTTTTTCACATTGACATTCCTTTGCTTAATGTAACAACTTTTTTATACTTTTCGATATATACCTATAGGTTTTTTTTCTATACTTTGCAGCCAAAAACTGTTGATTTTCAGGATTCAATTGTTTAAAACTACAAATAATCCAGAATGTAATATTTACAGTTGGAAGTGTTGGCTAAAATCGAGAAAGAAATGCCTCTATTATCTAAATGTGGGTAGGGAATGTGAGTAGGGTGAAAAGAAATTATTTTCCTTATAAACTTGATTTCAAAACGATGCATAATGACAGGTATTAGAAATTCAATTAATTTAAAAATTATCTTGTATGAGAAATAACTTTTTACATAGTCTTCGAAATATGGAAATTATGAAATTTCCAATATTACTTAAATTGTGTGTATGATTTTACTAGTTGAAAGGCATTTTATCTGTCTATTCGAGCTTTTAGCCACTTTCACGCAAAATCGTGCTTTAAAATTAAGAAAGAAAGGAAAACAAATGATGTCAACTGACTGCAGCTTACTCAAGTGTTTAAAGATAGATGGGTAAGCTTTTTCCATTTACGCTTCTTAGAGAGTGGTTAAAAGTTTTCGCAATCCTATTTCCTTCAAAAAAATTTTGCCGCCACCCATTGTTTCAAAACAAATTAGAAAATGAAATGTTGGTTAATGCTAACAATAAATATTAACTAATGTTATCTAAAACAGATAATACAACAAAAAAATTATTATTTAGCACATTTTTACAAAATCTGTCATGTCAAGGGTTGCAGAATCACAGGAGAGGTCTTGTAACCCCCTAATTGGTTGCGGCGACTCACAGTTTATAAAGCCCTGATTTATACAAAAAGGGGATAAATATTATTAAGGAAGCAATTAGTTTGTAAGAAATAAGCTATGTGAAAAATAACTTTGTACATAGTCTTTGAGAAGTGTTTGTCATAAAGTTTCCTTTATTTCTTTACATATATAAATGATTTAGCCAGTTTGGAGACATTTTAACTGCTTTTTCTAACTTGTCGTACCACTTTCACAAAAAAAAAGACTCTGTTCCTTTTAAAAAGAAAAAAAAAATGAAGCGAAACCAATTACACCAACTGACTGCAAAAAAAAGAAGGAAAAAAACTGGAAAATTTTACGGCAGACTGAAGCCTCATTAGTAACTAGTCTCTCTTCAAGAACAGAAATAAATTATGCAGGCATTTTTAAGACCGTGCATAATTCAAAAATGAACTAATAAACTATGCAAAATCAAAGAAGAAACAACAGCGACAATACGACAAGAGAAGAAAACGAGCGACAGCAAGAAAAGGGTGGGAAAAAAACTGACAAACCCTTTGAATGGGATCTTCAGACATGGACTTATGACTAAAGAACTGGGAGGGGGCCGCAGTGAAGCAGTTATGTGAATGTTTCACAGCGGGAATCACAGATGCAGCGACGTGGAGCTTCTGAAAAGGCAGCGATTCAAAGGAGCAGCGGGACCCTTTTCCTGCGAATAAAACTCTTGTTGAAACTGACGCTGAGAACCTGAAAATAAAGGGCGAATAGAAGTGCTTCGATGAACAGAATAAATAAACAAAACTGGCGCCAGAGATTGCGTTGAAATCATTGTTGATAACCATCGTTACAGCTTTAAAAGCCGTGGTTTCTGATTGATTTCTTTATTCTTTTTCTTTGGTTTCTTTATTATTATTTATTTTATTTTTTTAACTTCATTGGTTCGATCGACAAACTCTGTGAATGAAAAGAAGTTATATCTTTTTTTTATGGCTGGAGTACAAGGATGTATGAGTCAGATTCTCCTCCTTTTTTCCTCTCTCTCTTGATGACGTTGAATCTTAGGAAGTTGAAGAAGAAAATTATTAATTTTTCATTTTTATCGCAAATGTTTGAATTTTGATTTGTCCACTGAAAGTGCAATTTTAAAAAAATGAAAGTTCTGTCAAGAAACCCCTTGGCAAAAAGAAGTTATTTCTTTTCCGCCTGTCAAATTTTGTTTATTTGGATGCTATCTAGTTATGTTTTTGCAATGCATGGCAAAAAATTTAAAAGAAATGTCTGATAGATACACTAAGTTTTAAAGGTTGGGCAAGGCAACATTTGCCGGACAGTTTAAGGTTCTTATATAAACGTTTAAGTAAATGTAGTATTATCCATTCTTTGTAAATATTTATAGACATCTGCTTTCACTTCTATTTATTGTAAAGTTTATAATTTGTTTTTTATTCATTTTAAATTATTTTTTCTACCACTGTGAATATTATTATAAATAGTTGTGAAAGATATTAGTCCGGTAAGAATTTAACTTATAATTTAAGAAAAGGATGTAAGTTTGTTTCTTTAAATTTATTACTCTTATACTATTTTGACTATCATTGTCTAAAAAGTTGCTATGGCTTGCAAAACCTTGAATTTTTATTCATAACACCCGGGAAACTTAAAATATTACCTAAAATGTTTACAGTTTTTGCATGCTTCTCTGAACTCAACGATAAAGGTAAAGCAGTGGCGTAGCTAAAGAGGGGGAAGAGGAACGGCATTTCGAAAGAGAGGCAAAATCAGACACGCAGGAAAGCAATTTTTAACATTGTTTAAATTATGTTAACATTGTTTAAATGAAAAATGATTCTACTAAGAAGAACATAGACCCTAGGTCAGTCATTGTGTACATAAAAAAATAACTAATGTAATTAATTCACATTTTTCGCCGATTGTCAGTAAATTATTTTCGATATGTGACAGTAAACTGGTGGTGGACGCGCGATCTCGAACATATATGCAGAGATGGTGGGCGTCAAACAATAATAAAATGTTTTTGTCCAGGAGTTTTTATTTTGAGACTTACGTTCATTGTAAAGGGAGGACGGCATGTTGCAGGTTCGCCCCGGGTGGTAGAAGTTGCAGCTACGCCTCTGGATAAGATACACACACTTGAAAAATTTGACTGCATATCAAGACCCTAGAAAATCCTCGAAATTCAGAACTATGACATACGGTTGAGAAATTCTATATTTTCTTCTTAAGTAATTTTCTCTTCTAAGATGTGCAAGTTCCTTCGTATCCATTTAGAAATAAATACATGAATGTAATGCATGCTTAGTTTAGTTATATTTACGTCCCGTTTTGCAGCAACACGAGGGCAATTTTGGGACGGACCTCGTAATTTTGAGCCGTGATCAGATGACGAGAACGACACCTGGGCTGGCACGCCCATCTCCAGGCTTCCGGTGACAGCCTTAAAATTTTAGGAATCACAATAGATAATAAACTATCTTGGACCGCCCACTTTTTAACTTTGCATGCAAAAGCTATATTCTTAACATCAAATGTTAATAGAGTAGTCAAGTCTAAATGGAATATGAATAAAAATCACTTAAAAATTTAGTACTGCACCGTTATTGAAAAGGCTCTACTCTATGGTGCAAGTGTTTGGAGAGGGGCCTTAACAAAGAACCAAATCGATAGACTTCATAGCATTCAAAGAATATTCTTACTGAAATTTACATGGGCTTTCCGCACTTCATCCACCAATGTTCTCAACGTACTCACAGGAATTCCTCCCCTTCACATAGTAGCCAAAGTCGAGTTTATCAAATTCCGGATCTGGGTTAACCGGTCTAATGAATATAACACCATTTTCGATATAAATCTCTTGGATAAATACGTGCCATTTAAAAACATTCCTTCCAAACAGAAACTTATTAACCTTGCCAGTAAATTTCCAAATGCCGACTATGAGATATACACGGACGGATCCAGAATCGAAAATGAGACTGGATTCGCCGTGTGTATTCTCAAAGATGAAATTAATATCCAGAACTATCTATTTAAACTGAACACCTTCAACTCGGTATTCCAGGCAGAATTAGCCGCAATTGAATTCGCAGTCAACTGGGCTGTCAAAGAGAAAGTGAAAGTCAACATACATACTGATAGCCTCTCTTCGATATCTTCCATTAATAGCGCAAATACCAGAGCTGAATTCGTTAACAAAGTAAAATCAAACATCTTTAAGGCAAAGAACATGGTCGGCCTTTACTGGGTTAAAGCCCATGTGGGAATTCCTGGAAACGAATTGGCCGACCAACAAGCCAAATTGGCCATAACATCCGGTGAGAAATTTGCCATTCCTGCACCCTACTCCCACCTCAAATGCCTCCTAAAGAATTACATAGTAAACAAATGGAATGAATATTGGAATAGCTATGATTCAGCTTCGGTAATTAGGGTGAGAGGCTACATTAATCAGGTAAGCCCAAAATTTTTAATCCATAATAAGTTTTTAATATATTTTCTCAGTGGGCATGGTCCATTCCCATCTTACCTTCATCGCTTTAAATTCTTAGACTCTCCACACTGTATCTACGGAATGTTGGGTGATGCAGATCATTATATATTCTCCTGTTCCCTCACCAAAGAGTTCCATCTAATTAAACCCGCAGATGAACACAAAAAAGCGTGGTTTAACAATCTCTTAACAAATAGGCATGCTGTCACCAAAATGGAAGGCGCTTTCAGGACCAGCAGGAACATTTGCGATACACTGACCCAGGAGAGAGACCATAACTGACTCCAATGATGTCTTGAGGGTCCGTGTTACTTCTATCTTATGATATTGAAAGACTGTTCTTACTCTTTTTATCTTTTACCAGTTTGCCAGGGACTTTTCACTTGACATCTCCTCTCAGAATTGGTTTTTATTTCACACTTTCTACAGTTCAGCTTTCTGTGCTCCTGACTTCCCGCCTGTTGAGTCTTTCTTTTTTATTTTTATTATTTACATGGTTTGAGCTTTTTAAGAAATACTTTTTATTTTTTATTTAATTTTTCACTGTATGACAGTTCTATAGGTTTATACTACTCTCCACTTGTTTATGCGTTTTTTTAACTTATTGTACCCAGTCGGTTCCTTGGTGTGGGATTCTCTCGGCGCCCTAGGGCAGCTATTGGTCCATTAGCCCCGACAATAGATGACACTGTCCCGAGTCTCTCCCGAGTTCTGGAAACCTGTTGCCACGTTGTCAATGCCCTAACGGTTGTTTAGATTTTTTTGGGGGGATAGGGCTATGCATTCTACTTTTTGACCTTGTTTTTATTTTTAGACTACAAAATTTCATTCCTTTTCCTCTCCTATTGGCCGTTTTTATCCTGTATAAAACATAAAGTAATTTTTAACTTGCGCAGTTTTACTCCAAAAAACATTCTGTAATTGATAATTTGATATTCCCTTATACGCGGGACGTGCATTACCGTTGACTAACGGAATTTATTCCTTTCTATCTCAAAAGTAATTATTATTATTAATTTATGCATTTTTAATTCCATGTTTGGTACAGTTTTTATTTGTGTTTTGTGTGTCGTTTGATGTGTAATATTGTTTGTGTGTGTTTTGTTTTCATACTATGGGGTTTCAATATTTGACTTTTTTATATATCTGATTTTTACTGCTTTTTCTATGTTTATTTGTTTGTTTCTTTTTCAATACTTATCTATTTTTATATATTTTTTCTGTTCCTTGTTTGCCCGAGCAGTAAATCAAGCTATTTTCTCCCCACCGAGGTGGGTCGAACCATGTTTACGCTCCCAGCTCTCTTGTATTTAAAGTTACTGCCCCTGTTCGGGCAATGCCTGTATCATCTTATTGTACCCAATAAATCCCGTCCTCCACATGCTGGTGGAGCGGCTCTCTCCCCGCTGTTCCTCTACCGGCCTTACACCCTTTTTGGGTAGGCCGGGCCAGTGTGGGTATTTTTGCGCCACACCAATGGGGGGGGGGGGGGGGATTTGGCCCCGACGGATTTAGCGCGCAAGAGACCCGCTTACACGGCGGTTCTTCGGTAGAACGGGTTTTGAACCTGTATCCTTCCTGACCCGAGGACGAGACCTTACCACCAGGTCACCGCGGCCCGACACGAGTTTGTATGAATTCCGCTCTTTTGTATAGGACAACCAACAAAGAAACTGGAGATTTTTAGATGCCGTTTCAACACAGCTTGCTACTATAAGAAACACTGCTGCAGCTTTGAATCCAACGAATAAATCCTATTTTGTTTATTATTTGGCTACTAATTATTTTCCAGCATTACGTTCGTTTCTACGAAATATTCGTTTCTGAGATAAATGAAATATATGCGGTGCACAAATGAAAGTTAGACTGGGATTCTAGTGCCGTGATTTATGTGCTAGATGGCTGTGTACATCAGACGAAATCTGCTATGCTTTGGATGAGGGCTTTGAGTGACACAGAAGCGACAAAACAAGTAACCTCATACCATGGTTTCCTGACAGGCTCAGCTTGCAGTAATTCAATTTTATCGACAGAAGATGTTGGTGGAGCCCACATTTACAGTTGAATGTGTATTAGGATGGTCCGAAAAAAAAATTTTTTTTCATGTCGCTATACTGCGGAAAAGTTGAGGTTGGGTGAGAAATTAAACGAGGAAAAAAGTAAAGAAATTGATTATCTTCCGCTTGCGCATCGGCTTTGAAAATCGTAAAAATTGACAATAATCGACTGTTTTTAAAAATATTTGAAAAATATTAAATTTCCCTTCATCTATTTATTTTAGCATTAGCTGCTAAGTACTGATCTTCGTAAGAGTAATAAAGTTTACTAGCTGTGTGGCCCGGCGTTGCACGGGCTATCACGAATAATAGGATATTCCCGGGCGGAGAGAAGTGAGGTCACGTGAGACCTTGGGATCCATATATTTTCATATGCCCCGCCTCCGTTTTTCTCTACAATCAACAAATATTGTCACTTACTTTCCTTAACAAACGTTACGAAATTAAACACTTTAATACAAGAAAAGGAAAGAAAAAAGCATGAAAACGAATTTTTTCCATCGTTAATAAATCCAAACACAGAAGCTCGCTCAAAAAGAAATACCAACTTCCGTTAAATAAATAAAAAAATGCAACACCGGAGGTGAAAACTAATAATAGTGAAAAAAAAGAATCCGCCGTGAATGAATTCACCATGCTGCTTATAGATGGCAGCACGTCAATTCATTCATTTTGACGTTTTTAATTAATATCTTTTTAACTAATTACAATTTCGGAATTTAAATAGTCTAAATGGATTCCTTGGATTATTTTCCATCTTTTGGTACTTACGGCTAGTTTCAGGATTCAGTGGTTCGTGAGAAGATAGAAGGACATAGATACATATGTTTGTTGACGTTCGAATTTTAATATATAAGATTTTATCAAAGTTGGTTCATATTTTCCGGTGGCACGTTCCCTCCAAGGTCGACAAATATATGTGAAATCACTTCAATATGCAATTTTTTGTTCCTTACCCTCAACATAATCTTCATACATCTTCTTGCCGATTAATTGCAACATATCGAGGTATATGCATGAAAAAAACTTATTTAGGTCTAAAAATATATCAGCTTCGCTTATTTTCTTTGTTTATTGTAACACAATGCAAAACTAAGCTCCAAAATTACAATATTATTTGTTACTTAAGAACGTATGGCAAGAATGCAGAAAATAACAAAAAAGTTAACAGACCTTCAAGGAAATACTTCAGCTATTAAGACATCGTTATGTCTCCTAAATTTCTTGCATGGAATTATACTCTTTCTTCTCACCAAATGATAATTGAAAGTCTGATTTTTGGAAAAATTCCAAAATAACGAACTTAACCTTGATGTTGATTAAAAAGAGCTCAGTAAGAATCAATGATATCTTCTAAATATTGAAGCTGCCATAAAAACGGCAAAATTTATTGAAATTTTGGTTATTCGCAATCATACCTATTTATCACATTCCAGGTGGTTAACAACAGCGTAGAAAGTAATTGGCTGTTTAATTAAATGAAAAGAACTTTTTTTGAAATCATCTATGCCAGAGTAAAACCGAGAAATAGTTCACAGAGCCAAAGCACGAGTTAAAGGAATCAACACAACTCGTTACTTTTCTGAAATCTTTCTTAAATCTATTGACCGTGTTAAAGAATGCAATGCTTTTTATCCTTATTGAAAATAAAATTATGGTCATGACACCGGAGGAAAGAAAATACATCAGAGAACTGGGCATTAGACAAATTTTAAAGACGAGGCAGGCAGTCAAAAAAAAGAGAAAAACAATCAGAAATTTCAGGAAGCCAAACTCAATTTTCAATCTAAGGAGTATACGGAAATTATTCAAATGAATGTTTGCAGTTTAATTCTTTCCCCTCTGTTGTAAGACATTAGTAATTATGAAATCAATTCCCCCTATTCGGTCTGGTGAAGCATCTGAATGGAACTTTTCGATGTTACATACAGGCAGTTGAGAGATATGTCAAATTCGTATCAGAATCAGAGTGTTTCTAAGGTCGGTCAACTGGGCGTATGGCCGCAGGCTATTGGGAAACGCACCCAACTACTCTATGCATAGACCAGAAATCGTTAGTAAATTACAATATATAGCCAAATTTATTTCCTTTGTCATTCCAAAACATTTGTCATAAAAGAAATAATAATAAATTGCAGTTGCCTGTATTAAAATTAAATGAACAGCAGATAACAACATGGAAAATTTCGCATAGCATATTTAATCATTTGAAATATTTCCCACTGAGAATAAAACTGAACACACTCATTTTTATCTTATAATAAGACTTTATAATTGCTTAGAGTAATTTTAATATTTTTTTTTCTAACTAGAAGGTGGATTCATGTATTGATATCCTAATTTTTCTTTGAGAAATCACATTCTTCAGACTTTAAAAAACTTTATTTACGAGAGCCTAACTACATATTTGCGACTAGGCCCACAAAAGTTAAAGGTCAGCGCTGATCAGAAGCATCAAGAAAAGTTTGTGGCAGTTTAGAAGTGACGCTATTACCTGCAATGTCCAAAATTTCCTATAAATCAGACTTCCAAGCATCATTCGGTGAGAAGAAAGAGTATAATTCCATGCAAGAAATTTAAGAGACATGACCGATGTCTTAATAGCTAAAGTGTTTCCTTAATGGTCTGTTAACTTTTTTGTTATTTTCTGCATTCTTGCTATTCGTTCTTAATTAACAAATAATATTGTAATTTTGGAGCTTAGTTTTGCATTGTGTTACAATAAACAAAGAAAATAAATGAAGTTGATATATTTTTAGACCTAAATAACTTTTTTTTCATGCATATACCTCGATATGTTGCAATTCATCGGGAAGAAGATGTATGAAGATTATGTTGAGGGTAAGGAAGTAAAAATTGCATATTGAAGTGATTTCACATATTTTTGTCCACATTGGAGGGAACGTGCCACCGGAAATTATGGACCGATTTTGATAAAATAAACTTTTTTACTCTTAAGAAGATCACTACTTAGCAGTTAATGCTAAAATGAACAGATAAAGAGAAATTTAATATTTTTCAAAAATTTTCAAAAACAGACGATTTTCAGCAATTTTAACGATTTTGAAGGCCGATACGCGAGCGGAAGATATCAATTAGTTTCCTTACTTTTATTCCTCGTTTAATTTCTCACCCATTCGCAACTTTTGAGCGATATAGCGACATGAAAAAAAATTTAGATTTTTTTTCGGCTCATCCTACTGTGAATTGAGCTGATCACGTAAAGCAGTTTTCCAAGAGTGTAGTGAAATTTACATTAATTACTTAATTGTTAACCTGGTTGTGGCATGACAGCTGTGTTCACATGTCCATGATTAAAATCGCTTCACTGTCGTCAAACTGCACAATGATACATACACTCAGTTCCATAAACTTTCAACATTAAAGGTGGGTTCCACTATCATCTTCAGATGACAAAAAATTGGATTAATGTGCGCAGAGCTTATATGGAGGAATCCATAGTATGACGTTACTTTATTGCCGCTTTTCTTTCACTCAACCATACACCACCATTTATCGATCTACATTAGATTTCTCTTGACATAAACAGCCATCTACCTCCAAACCGGATCAGTGCTCAGTAATCTAATTTTTGTCGTCAGAAGGTGCTAGTGGAACCCACATTTACAGCTGCATGTGTATATAAGTGAATGTATGTCTCGTAGTGTAATATTCCGCCAATAAAGTGATTTTAATCATCGATATGTGAACAGAGCTGAAATACCACGACTAAGTCAATCACAGTCATTTGTGTAAAATTCATTGCACCCTCAGAAAACTGCATTTCGTGACATACACTCAGTTCCATACACATTCATCTGTAAATGTGGGTTCTACTAATACCTTCTGCCGACAAATATTAAATTACTTCGCGCAGAATCTATTTGAAAAAATCCCTGGCACGACTTTACTTGTTTTGTCCTTTCTGTTTCATTCAACAACACATCACCATTAACCGATTTATACCAGATTTTTCATGCCATTCATAGCCGTCTACCAGAGATATTTCAAAACTCTACCGCTGGAAAAACGCCGTTAGAACCGGACTCCGACTTTCATTTGGGCGACCCTTGTATATCATTTCTATACACATAATAGATCTTTGTTAGAGGCCAAACTCGAACCCGAGGTTTTCTGATTACGCATTTGAAGCTCTGACATCCATAACGTGACATACGCTTAGTTTAATTCACATTCAACTGTAAATGTAGGTTTCACTAGTACCTACTGATGACAAAAATTTGGTTACTGCGCGCTGATCCTGTATGGAGGAATTCATGACACGACGTTACTTGTTTTGTCGCTTCTGTTTCACTCAAAGGCACAAAGTCGCTCACCCATGTATACCAGATATCTCCTGATATACACAGGCATCTAGCAGATAAATCTGAAAGTTCGGATACTTGAAATAGCGCCGCTAGAACCACAGTCTCACTTTCATTTGGGCGCGCATTGTAAATGGGAATCTGTCTGTCCTTTGTTAATTAGCCAACTGATTGTATCAAAGTGCACACATTCGCAAATTTATGCGTCACATAATAAAATTAGAAAAATCAAAAACATTCATCTTAAGAATAAACCAATACTTCTGTATTTTGTGTATTCCGCTGACAAATTTGATAGATAGATCTTAACGAATCAAATTTTCAAAGCGTATAACTGAATATTTCTTGACCATGTAATTTATTGGCAATTAAATGTCTGTTCAGATTTTTATTCGAATTAAAAAACTTTATCAATGTAGTTAAATTATAATGAAATCAAGGCGGGTAGATTTGCAAAAACTTCATCTTGTTCTTTTTTTCGTGTTGGAAATATACGTTGATAATAATTAAAGATTGATTGTTACGTATTTCTTGTAGTTGCGATTCATGTGGGATTGGCATGGTTCCTTACTGTTTTGAAAATATTTCTAATGGAAAAAAATTGTTTTAATTATTTGAGCGATTTACCCTACAAAATGCAAAAAATGTAAATTAAATAAGCAAAAATAGCTTTAAATATTTACATACAGAATCCAGAAGCAATATGAAGAAACTCACGAAAATGATGGCCATCAACCACAACAAAAAAGTTTGAATTCATGAATTTCAAAGTAATTCGTAAATTTCAAAAGTAACTTTTCCCAAAGCTATGGGAAATGATGGGCATTTTTTGACAATTACTTTTTAATAAAAATGTAGTGACTAAACTATATCTAATAAAATAAATTTATAGTTAAGTAACATATAGAAATGACCAATGAAGACGCATCACTTACTTTTTTCAATGAATAGGGCATTATAAATTTAAATTGGGAAATAATATGGTTGAAAAGAAGTCAATTTTGACGATAGGAATGCATGATTGTATTACATCATCGTTTTTGCTATTGCTTCCTCTTTTAAGTGGTGGTATCAGCCTCATGTATGAAATGTGAAAAACTCTAGGGTGGTGTGGTTTCATTGGCCACTACTGTTAAAAAATCAGGCACAATTTAACAACAAGGTAGGCGCTGAGGAACAACTTAACCCTTAAAGGCCCAATTTTTTAAAAATTGATTTTAAAATGTTTTTTGAGTTTCATTTCTTGAATAAAGCATGGGAAAAATACTTTAAAAAATCCTATTTTGTTTTAAGTATGGTGTATGGCTAAACAATTTGTTACCAACTGACAACATTGGGCTTTATTTCAGAAAAACATTTTCTTGATAAAATTCTTTAATGTCAAACATGGATGAATTTTAATAAATAATAATACTGATGAATTTTAATAACTAATAATACGGATAAGGAATTCCCTTCAACTTTTTTAGAATAAAATATGATATTCTCAAGCGTACAAACAAAGCTAAAAAGATGCAGCCTCAAGTGAAAAACATTAATTTATTTTTATTTTTTATCAGCACTCAGGCTGCCATCTATATGTTGTAAATTGATTTACTAAAAATTTCAATATGTATCCTATTGGCAACAACAGGCATTAGAGTTTCAAGTCTTATTCTCAAGATTTTGGAAGACAAAATTGGGTTTGTTGCTAAACGGCAACACTGGGCCTTTAAGGGTTAAAATGAATATTATAAACTTCATTCAAGTAAAAAGCCTAACGAGCTTGGTTACTTTTCTCACTGCATTGAAAAGGATCTGAATTATAATTCACATTCGACGTATTTTTAACATAATGGATTCTCCTTTAAACAGAGAACCCTTCAGTAACAACTTTTTCTTTTGTTCAGTGCTGAATCTTACTATCGTTCACTTCGACAATCCCCCTATACTTATTATGCACTGAGTATCATTGTCCCATGAATGCTTTGCATCTAATACTGTCCTGCCAGCGAGCTGAGCGATATCTCATCCACAACATCAACCCTCACGCTGCGTATCACGTAATTTACGAGTGTTGGAAGTTAGTCGAATTTCCGCGGTCTAGTGGGTCCAGCTTATAATGTGACAGAGTTGTGTAGAAATAGCAATTCGTTTCGTTTGAAAAATATTTGGACGTAATTGCAAGCATTGCATCTAAACAGCAATGCTTTAAAAAGTACAACTTTGGAGTGTTAATAGACAATGTAAGGATTCGATTCTCTTAACCTCTGATTGCTTATTCCGCGGACAGCAGAAGTCTGTTTTCTGCTGCATCCTGCGATTTTCGCAAGCTAGAATGTTCACTTACTTGTCTTATAGCATTGAATCATATTATGCTAATAAAAGTTTGTATATAAATAACAACTCGTTTGGTTCAGCAGTATGTTTGCAAACGTTACATCCTTCAATCACTAAAAATTTTTCTGATTGCATTTGTGATAAATTTAAATTAAATGTATACTATAGCATTATACATAAATTTAACCCCTTTAAACATGCTGGAATATAAAATATTTTTAGTTACAGTAAAAGATATCTTTAAAGCGCTATATCTCAAAATCTGTTTTTTGATATTGCGCGCATGGTATCTCAAGAACTACAGAATATTTTTACGTAAAATTGGTATTGAATATATATTATGCTAAGTTCTACAAATTGAACATCATTTTTTTGCATTTTCTCTCTACATAATTTTTGTGTGTGGGGGTGGGGAGGGGGGGGTAGAACAGTTAAAATTTTTAAAAAATTTTGACACTTTATTTTAAATTGGTATATAAAATAGAAATAAAATTTGAATGTAAATAAATTGTAGTTAAATTTCTTAAACAGACTGTTTGTATTACTTAGATACCTAAAATATTGTGTTTAAACCAATATTTTATCCGTGATCATACGAGTAAGGTGACTATTTCTTTTTTCACCAAAAATTATACCCATATTTATTACTCTCTCAAATAAATACATATCAATATTAAGATTTGAAAATGTGTGTACAATAGCATAAAAAACAGATATTTTTCTTGGGAAAAAAGTTAGTTTGTGAAATGTTTTGTTTTAGAGATATAATTTTACGAAATTTTCCCCATTTTGCGGAGGTTTAAGAGTCATATTTCCCCTTAAGCAGGTTTATTTCGAAATATATTGACTATGCTATGCAACACAACAACACAGTATTATATTTCTCTTTTCGCTCTCTATCATCATCCACAGTCTTCAAGACTCACGCACTAGCTTTTAAGTTTCCCGTTCAGAAGCGCTGCGAATAACATGAACTTCGACAGCATATTTATCATGATATAACTGCACATCAGTTTAATATAACTACAGCCATCTACTACCCTAGCTTTGGTGAATGTTAAAGGATTTACAGTGCAAAGGAGTAATGTTAAGAGGCTAGTAAATTCCGCTAAACTATAAACGCATTCACTAGTTCACTAGCAAGAGATTAGCTTCGGATATTATTGTATATTACATCGTATTTCAGGACCCAGATGTGAGCAAATCCACAGTTCAGGGCTTCTAGCTTCTTAGGGCCTTACTATGCATCCAATGAGGAACCAAGCGTTGTGTGAGTGCTGCTGATCTCCGTTAATAGGCGATAGATCCTTTGATCACTGTTAAATATATAGCAAATGTCATATGACACGCTATAATCATTAGCCAAAATACACTCCTTCGATATTAAAGGCCAGCTTTCAACACTGGAACGCTTCGATGCCTCTTATCAATTACAGTAATGATCGTAACTTCGATGATTGCGTCGTATTGCATGACACTCTTTCGAGATGTATAATGCACAGGGCCAGAAGATGAGACGCAGCAAATATTGGCATACTATATGTTGTAAGGTATTGAATGACATGGAATGTAAATCACGTTACTGGCAATGGATTTTCATTTCATTTGTTGTTTTAAGGTTTCAAATCACTCGTATAAATACGTTTCGATGATATATGTAAAACATCGGTTGATTTTAATTTTTATTTTACTTCACAGAGCTGTAAACAAATAAAAATTATAATTTTTAATTTCTTAAGAGGGGTTTGGGGGGTGGAATTCAATAAGTCAGCATGCTTAGAAGTTCTGAAAGTAACACTCATGATACAAAGAATTTTTATCCAGAAATTAAAGTATTCTATTTACAAGTATTTAATAACCAAGTTGCTTAAAAGTCAAACGCAATGTTTAGAATATAATTCTTCGATTTTTTTTTAGCTATTTTAAACTGCAATTATTTTTCAAACTTCTTTAATATTTCGAACCACAATATGATGGTTCACTGAAAAATGGCGGGAAAACGTATCACAAGAAGCAGTAGAAATTTTTACACTCAATAATTTTTGAGCATCTCTATTAATTTACCCTGCGTCTGGTTTTATTCTTATAGATAATGGGAAATAAATTTCATTTCTTTATAATTACACTTTTAACTCAATATTGAGAATTCAGTGTTTCTCAGCATGCGTTAATATAAAATGAAGTTCAAACATTATTTTCTTGACACTCAATTCAAGCCTATGGTTGAAAAAATGTGTAATAAGAAACAGAGAAAACTATTTGTATTTAAACAATTTTTGAGCTAATCTTTCAATTTACTCTGCCACTGGCTTTATTTTTAAAGTAATAAGATGGAAAATACATTTCATTATTTTTAATCACGTTATCAGCTAATATTGAAAGTTCAATATTTGTCAGCGTGCATAAATATAAAGAGTGAATTTAAATGATCCTTTCTTGATATTCAAAATGAATTAAATTATATTTGCATTTAGATTTCAGAACATAACCTAGTCGATGTAATTCTTGATCCTATTAGTGTAATCTTTGTTTCCTTATATAAATATTCAACTGGGATAACGCCAGTAGAGAAGATTCTTAAACGAATATCTCATTAAAATTTTTAATCTTCTGCTTCATTAAAATTTTTGGTACTTGAACGACTCACTTCTTCATTTGAACAGAAGTAAATGAATAAATGTAAGAAAAAAATGTGAACTTAAATAAATTATTCATTATAGCATCGAGAAGAGTACTTCTTTTTTTTTAATTAACGACCCTTCGCATTGAGAAGAAGTTCACGTTCATTTGCAGGCAGAAAAGTTTTTAAGTATTTTTTACTTTTTATATGCATTTTTCAAATTCGTGAAATCCTTTCGACGGCTTTTGTTCGACATTTCTAATTAATTTTAGAGAGCCGCTCTTTCGAATTATTTATTTTCGAAAAATTTTTATTTTGTAAAAATTTTAAGACTTAGAGGCAGAGAGGTGGATATATATGTAGAAACAGAGGGAAAAAAAGTACTGTGGCAAAATCAATTCGTAGAAAAAATACCGAACATTTAACTCAAGCTGATATTTTTAATTCCTTCTGGTATACATTTGTGCTTAGGATTCGTAATTAATCCAGATGATGATTGATTTTCTTCACTTGATCCAAATGACTAAAGTTTTCTTTTAAATCGTGTGTCGAAAAACTTTATAACTTCAATTAAATTGCAAATGAACTGATTAAAGGAATCTTTAATCTTATGATTTCTTAGAAACACAAAGATATCTCAAAAACACTTACGAAATAATTATTTGATTTTTAAATAAATAATTCAACAGATGCTGCCTGTTCGCCACGCATCAGCTTTGAAACTTCCGCAAATCTCTAATTAAAATCTGGAATTCCTTTAAAATGTAAACTATGTAAAATTTATCAACGGAAATCCTATTAATTCGTAAAAAATATCCCCATG
The DNA here is from genome assembly GCA_013235015.1 of Araneus ventricosus. Taxonomy (NCBI): domain Eukaryota; kingdom Metazoa; phylum Arthropoda; class Arachnida; order Araneae; family Araneidae; genus Araneus; species Araneus ventricosus. The sequence goes on along the minus strand of BGPR01000428.1, from coordinate 93,274 downwards.
TATAAAAATTAAATTATATAAAATAGAGTTTCTTATACTTTTCCCACTCGCGACACCTTTTTGGCTATAAAAAGTTTTCTACACCGTTTAAGAAGAAGTTCAGTTTAAAATAATTATTTGGTAAATTTCATTGAAATGCTTAAAAATAAATTGATTTCCTTCAGAGTATTTGCTTATCGATATTGAAGAATCCGGCAAAATCACTTGAAGTGAGAATTCGCGCTCCCGAAATACTTTTATACGACCTCTTGTGGGGTAGCGACCCATAGTTAAAGAATCCTTCGTATAATATCTAGAAATCATAATATCTAGAAATGAGAATAATTTACCACAAAAATAAAAATAACTTAACAAAATCCATTATAGGAAAATATGCTGTAATGCAATATTCATTATTTATCTATCAACAAAGCTGTGTTGATTTCAAATACTCAGTTACAGAAGAATCAAAAAGAAAAAAAAATTGATAATTTTATCGTGGAAAATCAATATCACTTGTACTTTCACTCACAACTACATCGAGCTGATATTCAAATTGATTGTTTTTCCTGAATGGCTCTATATATAAGCCGGAAAGAAAATCAGGATAGTCTTAATTTAGTTTGAAAGCTGCAAGATAGTTTTACCAGCCATGGTAACACATACGAAATGCCAAAAACGATTTTAATGCCTAAAATATACGGATTAATTTATGATATTTGAGAAATTTATTTTGAAAAATCGTACTGGCAGTGGCCATGATATTTTTTATTCCTAAACGGTTTGATCTTGTAAAAGTGTAGAGAATAATGAAGAAATAAGAAATGTTTCTGCATATTCACAACATTAGTACTCTTTTAACGTTAAAATCTAGTGGTCTTGCTCCTAGGACACTGCGAACAGTTACTAAAAAAATTTGTTGACTGAAAAGAAGAGGAAGATCGGTTTGTATTTTCCCCCAAATTCCTGGTTTCGTGGCTGAATATTTTAACTTAATTTTTCCCCTAAAAATGGATGCATGTATTTATAGCAACTGTCCTCCTCTAATCCCAAAATGTGATGACAGCTTTATGGCACTGCGACCATTACTTAAAAACTCTATAGACTATAAGAGACGAGGAAGTTCTGTTTGTAATTTTCCCCAAATTCCTGGTTTCGTGGAGGAATATTTTAACTCACTTTTTCCCCCTAAAAAGGCATCTATGTATTTGCAACAATTGTCCTCATAAAAGCATTTGCTCAATCCCAAAGTCTGATGACGGCTCTATGGCACTGCGACCCATTATTTAAACAATTCGATGCCTATAATAGAGGGGCAAGTTCTGTTTGTATTTTCTTCAAATTCCAAGCTTCGTGGAGACATATTTTAATTCAATTTTCCCCCAAAAAAAGTCGTCTGTTTATTTGTAACAATTGCCCTCCTCCAATCTCAAAGTCTAATGATAGCTCTATGCACTGCGACACATTGCTAAAAAAAAAGCGAACTGAAAATGATGTCAGAGTATTTTTCCCTGGTTTTCCGGGAGAACAGTTTAAAACAGGCTTTTTCTCCATCCAGAAATCCATCTACGTATTTATAACATTAGAAATTCAAAAATTACTCGGGCAATATTTAAACTTGCTACGGCGAAGACCCTACTGAGAATTCAAGTGCGTTGGCGGAATAAAATTCTTTTCGTCAGCAAACACTATAAACAAGAGCTGTTGTCTGACAATAAAGTATGTTTACCCACGGTACTCTTTTATTCATGTTTCAGCAATCTGCGCTTTGAACCTCGAGACGAGATTTCCTGTCTGCATAAAGAAATATATTCTGTCGTCTTTAAGTTTGCAGAACGGCCTTTCTGCTCGGCTAGATTAAGATTTATAGGACCTTACAGCCAAGAGAACTATCAAAATGTCAGTCTCTATTTCTTTCTGCCTCCTATCTGCAGTAGGGCTTTAATCAAAACTCTGCAGTCACAGAAAAAAGGTTAAAAGGAAGAAAGCACAAAGACGGTTTTAATCTCTTTCGCCGCAAACAACGGTGAACGTAGAAACAAGGGCACTGAAACAGGAAAAGACCCTTTAAAAATGCACTCTAAAATAATTACGGGGATTTCTTTTTCTTCTTCAGTGTCTTCGCTGAAAACTGGCAGTGTCTTTCGACATAAAACAAAAGAATCGAAAAAATACCGAGGATAGGATGAAGAAAAGAAAGAAAAGTACAAAAAAAACGAAGAAGGGAAGAAGTCTAACAGACGTCTCTCTCTTTGAAACACAGTAGGAAGCAAACGGACAAAGAAAACAAGGCAGAAAGTAATACAATTTTCCAAGTCTTACGGGTAAAGCGAAAGTAATGAGAATTTTTTTCTTCTTTCTACTACATTACTCCAGTCAGGGTATCAAGAAACAGCGGAAGTTAAAAAAATATTTCAGGAAAAGACTGAAAAATTTTGTTTTCATGAGATGGGAATCGGCGACATGAACGCTGGACAGATACGAACATCTTTTCGTTGGAGATTATCTACAAAAATCGAATTATTATCATGGATGTGACTGGGATCTAAAGCATGAGAAAATAAGGTAGAAGGGTCTATTGCAAAGGCTAAGACAACATAGAGATGCGGAATAACACAGAGCTGGTTCGCCACAACGGTTTTCAACGCATAAACGTACTTGTGTTAGAAATGCATTAAATTGATTTATTTTGGATCATATCCTTGTGATTCTAAATTAATTTGTCAGAAATTCTGAAAGAATAAACTTTTTGTGTCTTAATTTATCACTGGTTTTAAGATAATGCCCGATTCACGCTCAAAAAAGTGAAAAGAAATTTAATCCTGAATTTTAACCTTTTTCTTCGGGCGGTACAGATGATATGTCAGCATAATGTTTCTCTCTGTGCACTGTCTGATACAGATGCTGTAACTCTAAAACCAAATTAAGATTTCATTTTCCCTTGGAAAAAAATGTCCATGAGTGATGTTAACCTTTTCCTTACGGACGGTACAGTTCCACTTAAGGGGGAGGGGGGCACCTCAAATATGGGGATGAGAACCTGATGTATAAGAAAGCGGAATCTCGCTTCCCTGTGGGATACAGTAATGGTGGGGGTTGAATCACCCTCCGCCGATGACGGGTCGTACCTCTGTCTGAGGGGTCGTCGCATGAGCCGCTCGTATTGGGGGCTATCATGCGGGAACCACAGTGTCCGAATAATTATCTCCGGTCTGGTTGAGTCATGTTGTATCTGCATGCCTAGGCTGATCGGAGTAATTCGTTTGTGATTGTGATTACGGACGGTACAGATGCTATACAAGCAAAGTTTTGTTCTCGGTATACGGTTTGATACAGATATTGTACCACTAAAACCTTTAAGATTTCATTTCCCCCCGAAACTAATTTGTCTCTTCTCTAATCACCTATGGATAGTTTTATTCCCCTGTTTTATTGTGTTATCAATATGAGAAGGCTAGATTTTTTTTGTTATAAAGAGAGGAGAATAGGCTACATCACAAGCGTTCGAAAGCGATCACTGATCATTTTTAATGGCATGATAAGGGAGAAAGCACTTTCTCATTTCATCGTCAAAATCTTCGATTTAAAAGGATACTTTGAAATTTCATCTGCTCGTAATATAAAGATTAATTTCAATTAATGCTTTGAGGTTCAAATTAGTCAAGAACTCACTTCGAAGGCATATTTGTAAATGCATTGTGTTGATTTATTTTATGGAATTGTCAAAATTTGAAGGTACAAATGACTTGGCTTTTGAGAAATTTACTAAAACCATTAAATAAGACATGAAATGTAAGAACTGAAATAAAAAACTAATAAGATTTTTAAAGGAAAATTCATTCTGGACACTAAATTTCATACACATGCAGATTTTAATGGGTTAATATATGTCTGGCCACGAAATGCACTAGTTTAAATATTAAATAGTGAATTTTGATAAACGAATGCAAATAAATAGTGTAATACTCATGAGAAATATTTTTCCCACAGGTATGGTGTGGAAGTTTAGGCAACGTAGCCGACTTAGGTTCCGTCCTCATCATCTGACCACAGACCTGAATTCAGAAGCTCGTCCCAAAATAAAACTTCATGTGGATTCAAAACCGAAAGACTAACTATATCAAAAACTAAACCGTTTGAAAAAAAAGCACAACACCGATGTATTCTCTTTTTTATTTAGTGAGAATTAACTGTCCAGCTTTATTTCCAATTCTTTACACTTTTTTGAAAAAGACAAAAACTGCACTGATTGGCGCTGCTACAAAATAAAAATGTGACATTTTTTGAAATGGGGACATTGTCTCTCAGGTTATATTCATGAAATTAATTTTAACCTTGGAATGGTTAACTTTGAGTCAAATTGATTCCTCCTCCCATTCAAACTGCGAAGTCTGCGAACTAACGTTACCATCCTAAGGTTAAAGGGAGAGTAATACATATTAATTAATATTTTATATGAAAACACTTTGTTTTAATCTCTGCGATTTACTGGGATTTGGATATTTTCTGTTGAAATACCTGTCTCATCAGGCAATCAAGAAGCATCCGAAAAAGTATATGTGACGCTAGGCTGTCTTGGCAATGAAAGACGGATGGACGATACAACTGTTCTAAAAAACATTATACTGTAGATGCCATAGCTAGAAAAATATCTCAAAATATTCAGTAATACTAACATAAATCCTCACTAAACTTGACTATAACACAAATATTGACTATAACTTTAACTCGACTGTAAGAAAAATGTCGAATATAACTTTAATCTTGACTGTAACACACATACACAAGGAGCTGCCTTACTCCACTCGACTAAATTAACACTAATACACTGAAACATGACAGTGTCATAGAATTAGAGTGGAAAAATTAACCATAATGCTAATAGTGGAACCGAACTTGACTTCTTCTCACTGCTCTTCCTCTCCTTTTCGACTTCTTACTAGACTAGGCAAAACACTTATCAACAAGGAAGCGGCAATCCTTCAACCACACAATCCACACCTTTCCCTGCAAGCTGGTCAGTTCATTCTCTGTTCAGTTGGCATGGATCATTTTCACAGTTATTTTCTATGTGATAACAAGTCAATCTAAACCCTCGCCTCTGTCCTTGTGTGTCATGACCACGTGTAGAGATTTGAATAACCCAAACTGTACAGAATAGTTGCGTTTTTCCTTTCATACTTTAATCACAATACATTATTCATCGTTATAAGAGAACGATTGCTGATTGTTATAAAGACAAGTCTCAGAATAAGAGCGCTAGGAAACATCAGATAAAATACCCATAATACACCGTGAAAATGTCGCTTCGGCTTCGTCAAAGAAAATAAAGAAGTTTCCTGCGTGGGAAAAGTAAAAACTCGCCCACGTCCTTCTTTTTTAAAAGAACCAAAACCGTTGCTTGTTTTTTTAATTAAAGAACAAAATACTTGGACTACGATATTTTGAACTACGTTAAAGCAGTTGAAGTTTTTCGAAAAACTAGAAAGCCTCCTAAAGACTAGGAGGCTGAAGCCTTAGAAATTCTGGAGAAAGATGAATAGAGGCACAGAAGTTAATTATAATTAATTCCAAAAGATGAGAAAAATAAAATCATTTATCAAAATACTTTTATGACAGACTAATATGTTATGATCCATTTACGTAAAAGACAGAAGAAGTACAGTAGATGACTTAACCTATAAGACACAATCACAAAATGACCGTAGATATTTAAATATTCTCTGACTGAAATTGAGAATATTGTAATCTAGAAATTAATAGAATTAATGAAATATAGAATTACATTGTTACAAAATCGTCCGGTAGGTGAATAAAAAATTAGCTCTTTATTCCACGCATTTTTCAGAAGAACACATAGGAAGGTAACAAAACTAAATAGCACTTGCATAAATTAAAAACACAAGCAGATCACAAATAAAACTCGTTCACAAAGCTTTCAAAAGCGCTCACGGCATATTAGCTCGCCAGCTTGCACTGAGAACAAGACCCCAACTAGACTGACTCACTCGATGAGCTCTCGCTATTTATATCTTTTCCGACAGGATGTGACGTCACATAGACTTCTACCGAAGGTTCTTGATATTTCCATTCCTATTAGAGATAGGGCTATATTTCTTGTATTTTCCAGAAGTTTCGTTTTGTAGCGAAAGTCACAAAATTTTTCGCCAAGATTGGGGTTCATTGGCTTGTCTTCTAGTAGAACTTCTGTAAAACTCTCTTTCCAGCCATTAGATTAAGATGTTAGGGAAACAAATTTACAGCTTCGTAAATATAGAAACATTAATAAAAACGTTTTAAAAACACACGTTCATAGTGTACTAATAAGTAGAAACTAATTTGCTATCAATAATCCAAGAGTCAAATCAGAAACTTAAAAACGTGAAGTGCTGATGGAAATATTCTAAGCTGGGATTTAATCTTATTTATATTCTTTCTTCTGATATTCATTGAAGCTTCATTGTTTTCAGCGATTCACACTTGTATGTTTTTGTTTTGATTCCCCAAATTTGTAATAATGAAATTATTTTTTACTTTTTAGAACATAAATAAAATTGCGTTTTCTAGACCTTTTTTTATTTTATTTTGATTCTTTTCTACATTTTATAGTTCGATATATTTCGTAATTCATTGCTCTACATAATATGGAATCTTGTAATCAATTTTTCTCAAATTAATTGCCAGGTGGCGCCTCTGATATGAAATCAAATTTTAATTAAAATTAATCCATTTACTAATAATTATAATAGTATATTACCATTGGGAATACACCAGAGTACAAAATTTCAAATATCTAGCCAATTAGGCAGTAAATGAAAAATCGAGTATAAAATTCCATCTTTACAAAATGAAATAAATCGAGTTAAAAGTGTGTGTAAAAATTGCATTATGAGATTAAACAAATTCAGGATAAATATTTCAACTATTTTGAAACTTTCGAACAATTTAACTTTCCCTTTGTTATTTTATTTCCCATCTGGAGAATTTTCCTTTGTTGCTCTGTATTAACTTTATTGCTTGATACTTTTATGCAAAATATTTAATAAAGTCACGTTATGAAAATTTACAACTCAGGTTCTCAATAGTTATTCATTAATTTAACAAGCTGGTAAGAAGAGCGTTCTGTTATGAACCCATTTGTTACTGCAAGTGGGAAACACAGTGTTAATATGTAGAAATATATGGGAAGACACTGATACTATTCGAATGAGAAACGAGAAGATAATGCAAAATAGACGGTAGTCTTCATCATCGTGGTAAATGTACAAGAAGGCCTACTGCGTGGACGAAATTAGCAACATTCATCAGAAATGCCAAAGAGACTTGTGTAAATGTCACGTAACTAAGTCCTATCAGAACAAAGGATCCATTTTAATTCTTTCTAGATAACATTTTTATACGATTATTATTCAAAAATGTGACCGTTTATTATGAAGGATTTCTTTGCATTTCGAATGTTGTGTCGTTAACACTAATACAATACATTTATTTATACGTTTATTTTCTTAAACGTGTTTTCATTAAATAATTGGGTTAATATTTATTTCCCTAGGAACTTTGCTATTGTAAGATATAGTGTATTGTATCTAAGATTATTCTTAAACTATATGTTTCGATCCCAAATAGGGTCTTCAATGTTTCTCATTTAAAAATATTTCAGAAAGCGCTTTTGAGCTTATACATTTCATTAAAATTACAATTGTAAACCTAACTTGCTAAATTTCATTTCTTTCATCATAAATCATGCATTATTTGCGGTTGTTGTTGCCCTACTTATATGTATTCTTAGAGTATCGAAACATTGTGGTTTATAGATGGGAAAGTGGAATATTTTTGCAATAGAAATGGAATTGCGACTGCAAAAAGCGTAAGAAGCCATATGCTAGGTGGATGAAATTAGTATGTGGTTCTTACACCAAAATTGCAGGCCTGCATCAAATTTTGGACCAAATTCGCCAAGGGGGAAAAGTACTTTGCTTAAAAATAGGCTAGAAATTCTTTACTGTACTCTGAGGCTACAAAAGTCAAAGATTATTTAAACACGGTGGTTGCCACTCACGTGAAATGAAAATATTACATGCATTTGTTTTTTGTGTTTATTAACATGTGCAGTGACACTTCAACCAGTGAATATAAACTGTACATTTATTTGAGTGCAAGTTATCTCGTGTCGGTAATTAAAAATATTTTTTTTCAAAGTATCGGAAACAGAAGGAAAAATAGCGCCAGACTCTAACTGAGATTGAAAAGATTTTTTTTATTTTTAAAATGGCGCAAAAATCTATTTATTCGAATATTAATTTCTGAAGTTATCGATGAAAAACGTCAAAACTACTAAGTCAAAAAACAATTGTGACAAACCTTCTTTGAAAAAACAATTTTGAATCTATGATAAGAATTTTTATTGGTGACATTTCAGAATGTTTGGTGGCATAAAATATAAGACACTGCTCGACCACGTCATAACATCCTTCTGTGGAAACATAAGAGTAAATCGAGGAGAGAAACCCCCAATTACTCATTTTCAAATTGAACTGAAATTCTTTAAATAGCAATTAATTTCCAACTTTCGATTTAATTTTATTTCTTACAGCCTAGTACGAAGATGAGAAGTGTATTGATTAGTAGGCGGATTCTCGGTTGTACTAACAGCATAGTTAATGTTGGTTAATGGTCCAAATCCCGATGATGAGTAGTACCACCCTGTGATGTTGTGCAAGGAGTGTTGTAATGTAGTCTTTGATACCGGAGCATACATTCCGTATTAACAATACGAGGCGGCCTATCATTCATTTGTGCAGGAAATGTCCTTCGGATAGGGCGGAGTAAATATCGCGGGTATTTGTTGAATTTGTATTCATGCAAGTTTTTATGCAATCTCTCAAGCATGTTATCAGACCTTGAATCAGAAACTGAAATTTATGCTTACAACTTCGTACAGAATTAGATTGGTTAAGCTGGGGAACCCATTTTCTCCAGTGGACTATCGGGTACTGAAAATGTTTCTCAAGTAAAATTAATACTTGAAGGAAAATTAAAGAGAAAAACAAATTATTATAGTACTTTGGAACAAAACATCTGGCAAGGTGTTTTATATTATTTTATAGCCTTCCAGTATAAGTCTAGAACTGTACTGTTGTTGTTGATTAAGATGTGGCAAGAGGTTATCTCAGTCATGCATAACATAAAGACAGGAATAAATCCTTGCAGTGAAAGTTACAATACATCAGAAGTGTATTCAAACTCACAATTACAAAATTAAAAAAAAGGAAAAAGATGAAGTATCAATTGATATAAAAGAAAAACAATTCAGTTTAAAATAATTATTGTGTAACTTTCTACCCGTGTATTTTTTTATCACAATTTGTTTTTATACATTTTAGTGTCTGTATACACTTAAGAAGTTGAAGGAAGAACGAATCACAGTTTAAGATCTTACTGTCTTTTTGAGCTATCGGGTTCACATACAGTCGGATAAACATACAGTCATGCTTCCGAAGACACCAGAGAGGTCTGAAATAGCAAAATACATCTATTTTTCTAATTTAAATTAAGGTTACCATACATTCTGTATGTATATTTCATATACTGGAAAGTAAAAATAGCAAATATATTTATTCGATTCCAAGGCAGTTTACCTCATCTTACATAAGTCTTTAAAAATTTCCAAACAGCAGCTTAGCAGACAGGGTCATTAACTTCTACTCAACGTTTCTATAACAAACGCCATATTTTCCCAGTATAAAAGATACTTAAGTTAAGCTTTACAGTCGATTTAAAAAATTACCATAGCGTACATCTTCTTCCAAAAGTATGCTTTTTCCGATCTTTCAAGACATCTTTTTTCTTTCAGTCACTAATAGCCTATAAGTGTCAGCTCAACACATCGCATTAGAAAGAAATATATCGCTTTTTCCGGCTACAACAAACACTAAAGAAAAAGAAGAAAAGAAAAAAACAGGAAATTTTAGGAGAAATAAATAAAGATAGAAATGCGCCGGGGAACATCTTTATAGCGAAACGACGATGATTCAAAATATAGCCCCAAAACAACTTCTGACATCAATCATTGTCTGCAAAAGGCGTCCTTGAGCCTGGATTATCCCTATTCTGCGCGAAGTGCACCATGGGATTAAACGACCTGGAGACTTCGATAATTGAATCTTGCATTCGCAGAGTGTAAGAAAAGTGTCGCCAATCATCGCCATTTCTGGATGTCCAAAGAAGTCGCTGAATTTCAATCAAGTTGCAATTTGTTACAGGATGCTGGCGAATTTCCTATTTCAGGTGTCTTTTTATGTAGTTGCAGCTTATTTGCCCTCAATGTAACCTTTGTATGGATCGTTTGTAGCAGAAATGACGGCAAGAGACGGAAATCCGTGCCTGCTGTACATAATTCTTTTATGTGCAGGAATAGTTTGTTCCCTTTGCTGTGGCAGTTATCGGCGTAAATAAAAAAGGAAATATATTGTTCAATGCATATGGTTTTATTTATTTATTTATAGAATAAAGATACATCCACGGGGAAAATTTTCCCATTGTGTGAAGTAAAAAAAGTAAACTAATAAGTAAACCTTTCTGGATGCTTTTTAAATTATTTGCGTCGAACATGAAAATCGTAACAGCTGTTTATTAATATAAAAGTTACTTTTTCTTTTACTCATTTGCTGTATGCATAAGCATATCCATCTGAATTTAACTTTCTTCATACGGGTGGTACAGATGGTTCACCAGCAATTAAATCATAAATACATCCATCTGAATCAAACTTTTTCTTATGAATGGTATAGATGATGCACCAGCATTTTAATCATAAACAAATCCATTTGAACTTTTTTCATACGGGTGGGACAGATGTTGTGCCAGATTTTTAAACATAAAAACATCCAATTGCATTTAACAGTTTTCGTAAGGGTGGTACAGAAGCCGCACCAACTTTTTAAGCATAAGCACGCCTATCAGAATTTAACCTTTTTTCTTAAGGGTGGCAAAGTTGCTGTGCCAGTGTTTTCCTGTGAACCGGACGTTTTGAAGCACCGAAAAGGTTAGTTTGAGACGGACGTCCTCAGTTTGAGCCCTGGTTAGATGAAGAGGGCGCCACTTGGTCTCTTTTCTAGAATCTCCGTTTTAAAAGGATATCTGGAGAATTTGTCTACTCTCATTCTAAAAGGTTTATAAAATACCACGCGAAAAGCACTTCATTGAATGAGTACCTTCTCAATAGCTTTTTTACAATTTTATGCCAGAAATATGGAGAATTTGCTGATTCTTTATAGAAAATATGCAAGCAAAGAAGGCGTTAAGACAGAGTCTACGACAGATCTCAATGAAATGAAGACCCAAGAAATAATTTCAAAAGATTTAGATAACTATATGCAGAAAATGCGTATGGCTATCGAATCAATGAATGAACATGCTTCACAGGCACACACATCAATGGTTGCGAATATGCTTCATAGTTTCTGGCGTGAAATGGACTACCGCAAGAATGATGCCCGTATGACCAAGGGAAGATACATAGGGCAATTACTATGCACTCAAACAAAATTTTAATCTTCCTTCGATGTTGAGTTCAAATTTTTTTCTTTCTATCATTGTTGAACATAAAGTTAAAGCCATTTGTAATCAGTGCAATTTTTTTGAATAACCTTGTATAACTTCAATGCGTCGTGTATACTTAAGCCTTTAAACAGAAATAAAACTGGCGCTTATCTTTATGTTATGCCAGTCGAACATATAAAAGGAATTAAGAATATTAGAAACATCCAAAGAGAAAGAGTGAACGCCGTTCTTAACGATTAAAACTGATATATTTGAATAAATCGGATATGCAAACAATGCAAGTTTTCCAGCAGACGCAAATTATTTGACAAGACAGAACTTGATCTGAGTTCACGTCTTTTCGGAAAAGAAAATAGCTGTTCTGAGAAGAAAAGCAAAATGAAGAGGCTTACATGCTAAATCTGATAAGCCGAAGAAAACGTTCTTTAGAATACAAGAAAATAAGACATTTGTTACAAAATCCAACAGAATTCCCAACACGTATTAAATTCTAGATCACTTATTGACTAACCGAAGTAGAAAAGTCGCTCTTCGGATACTTTTTTTCGGTTCTTTCTATCTGGCTCGCTTGCTGTACAATCGCGAGGTTTTCTTCTCGAAATTTTTCACTTCGGTGGAGACAATCCTGATTACTAGGACGATCGTTTATAGGAGGGCTGCTCCCTCTCTCTCTTATCATGAATAGAACTTTTCTTTTCTTGTTTCTTCAGTGGAAGGGAGGACGACATACGTATTTCGAATCTTTATTTGGTTGTTGAAATTGCACTACGAGTACTTGCCATGGTGTATCTTCCGTTCTGCTAATTGATTGTGACAAAGTAGATGGAGAATAATTGAAATTTTTAGAATGGATGAATAAATATGTCCTTCTAAAATACCTGAAGCGGGATATTTTTACAGCCACCGTAAATTTAATGTTACTAGAATTTTATTTTTGCTTTCTCGTGTACGAAGTATACAGAAAGAAAGTATTGTAATCTTAATGAATCCCTTTGGGTTGCAGACCGAAAAAACAAAGTTTTGAAATTATGTCTGTCTGTGAGCTCGAAAACACAAAACGGAAATAGCTAGAGGAATTCAATTTGGTCTTTAGACCAAAATTGTAGATTTGTATCGAATTTGGGGCGAAATCCGTCAACAAGAAGTCTGTCTGTCTCTCCATCCCTGTGAATGTGAACACGATAATTCAAAACCGGAGGTGGAGAAAATTTGGCATATGGTTTTATTACCAAAATTGTAGATCTGTATAAAATTTGAATAAATACGTCAAGGGTTGAGTGTCTGTCGGTCCATCTATTCGTGTACATGTGAACACAAAAACTTAAAAACTCAACAAGCAAGATAAATGAAATTTGGTATGTCTTCTTGACACCAAATTTGTAGATATGTATCAAATTTTTCAGCCAATTGGTCTAGGGATAGAAGTCCAAAATTCGCACTCAATTTTCATCAGCTCACGACTTAGTTAAATACAAAACACGTCATATTGGGTAAGAATGCAAAAAAAGAGAAGGGAGACCGATCCTCATGATTATTATGTTACAGGAGAGAATTATGATTAGCACGTACCTGATCAGCAAGAATTAAATACGTCCAGGTCATGATATTATTTTACTCTCCATTCAGATAAAAAATATGAAATGAGCACATTGATATTTTTTTCTTAGCATCATCCCTCAATTATGGAATCTGGGGTATCGATACACCACTTGTTCTCTCGTCGCTATGCCACTATCCATGGATAGATTTTTGAAACTTCAGTAAAACTCACACTAAAACCAGTGCTCCCCTTTATAAATATTTGCATTAATAAAAACAAATAGTAGTATCTGGTACGCGAAGATTAATGAGATCTTAAAACCCGAATCCTTTTAAGCCCTTTTGGTAATTTTAAGGAGACAAGCCACGACAAAGTCTTCCACTAAATATCGTACTAAATCTTCTAGGTCGTAACTGAAAGCAATATGGAAATTCTTCCACAAGAATGATCAATCCCAATTTAGATTGACATATATTTTAGTTGTGCACAATGCAAAGACAGTGAAAAATTCCATATCGAATGCAGCTGGTTGTTTTTTGTAGTATGTTTCTTGGTAAAAACATTAATTAAATGTTATAAATAATTTGGTCCATTTAATTCAAGTGCAACCGACAGTTTTTCTTCATATAGTATTTATTATATTCTGTACTGAAGGTTATTTTAATATTTCAGGATTTTTTAATGCTGCCGAATTTTAGATTGATATCTTAACTAATTTAATTTTATAATGTATATACAACTTTTTAAAACGCTTCAGTTTCAAAACATTTGCATCCTTATGTACTAGACAGATGAAAGCAAAAATATTTCCACAGGGGTAAATGTAGCACAGTTAATTCATTTAACTGAACTAACTGCATTTATCTTTTGTTTCCTCATTATTTCAGACATACATATAGACATTATAGCTAATTTCAATAATATTCATCCTCCTCTTCTCAATTTTAGATGGAGATTCAATCTAGTCTTATCAACTAAATCATAATACATAGATGATGTTCTTGGGGGATTTTGTCCTTAAAGCAGGAAGGAAAATTATGTGACTTCGATAATATGATTCAAATAATTATCTTTATCATTCTGTATAGAGTTCATGAGCCAGCAATTGTAATACAGGTTTATTTAAGCGATGGTAGAAAGTTCCGTAAAACTGGGTTACTTTGCACTAATGTTCATGACTTTTGACAGAATTTCGAGATTATTTACATGTATTTCTCTAAAAAAGGCTTTTGTGATCTTTTCCTTGTTGAGTGATTACTATAGAATTGTTTTGGAGCAAAATTTGAATCATACAGTAATTTAATAATTAATTATAATTTTTCGAAATTTTGGTGCAAAGTTATCTCTTAGGAGGAGATTCTTTGCACTAGTTTTTTCAGAATATTTGAAGAACAAATTCATTGGATGCAATTTTAGATATATTTATTGAAAGCCTGGGTAGAAATATACAATTGCGGATCACCTTCAGGACAATTGGTTTCAGTATCTCGCAAATAAAAAATACGTAAAATTTAAATTTAAAATTTTAAAAAAATGGTTAAAAAATCACAAACCTTTTTCAACAACTTGACAAACACAACAACTAAGACACTAAATAAAAATACACTAAATTTTATAAAATTTCCATTTCTTGTTTATTTCATGTATGTTCCTTTATTTATTACGCTTATTTGTATTTATTTACTATTTATGTTTGTAGATACTTATTATGTTTGCTGTTTGTAATTTATTATATTTATATTTGTATTTTGTAATGTATTACTTTTATTGTATTATTTTACTTATATTTTTGTATTGTATTATCTAATTCTTTGTATTTATTGTATTCTATTACTTTGTATTGTATTACTTTAATATTTGTATTTGAATTTTTCTTCCCGCCGATTCGTCACATGCTTTACGCCCTTTGGATAAACAGGTCGTCGTGGGAATAAAAAAAATAACTAAGACACTATGCAACACTATACATGACGTCACACTATACAACAATTAAGACACCAAACAAATCCATGGCGCAATTGCAATAAGAAAAAGGACAAGGCATCAAAACACAGCGTAAGACAACCTGCAGGTAGACGTTAAATGACATGCGCAGTTAAGTTTGTCATGTGACTATGAGGTCACGTGAATCGACTCCATTGCTTCAAAAATCTACTTTCTTTTATCTGTTCCTTTATCTCTCTTCTTTATCCCTCCTAAAATTTTATGATAACAGTATTGATCTCAAGATGAACCCGTTATGAAAATTACTTTAAAAAAATCCCCATTTTTAAAAGCGAATCCTGTATTAAAAAAAGAAAATACACAGCCTCAAGCATTTTAGATTAAAAATTCGTTGATTAAATAATATCTGACGAAGTTATAAAATCGATATTCCATCGCAATTTTGTCCAGAAATCGTCTTCATTCCATCCCCAACAACCTTTAAAAATTGTTATCCCAATACATGTTGTCGCCATTAACCTCTTAATAAGAAACAGTTGATTACAAAAGAAAGAAAATGACAGCCTGCATCTGGAACTTGTTGTGGGCAGGTCTGTCTTAATACATTTTACATTATCAGACAGCGGCACATAATACTTTTCTCTATTTCCTCCGAGCTGCGCTTGAAAGACGAATCGATTCGTATTCTCGATCTGATAACAGGTGTTTCAATCGATTTGTATTCAATCCCAAATTGCAGTGGCTTTGAATTTCAAATTCTCGGTGACTTAGTAATTGATTTACGTCCCTTTGTCCCGCCACTCTTTCTTCTGGCGAACAATCGATTTTATAAATAAATGTGGAGTGGGGGAAATCATACCTGCGAATTCTTTTTGTACATATATTCGTCGAATTCATTAATGATTTCGAATACAGAAATACTTTCGAAGTGGTATTATATCAGATATTCGTATACAAATAGTGACTCCGTGCTTTAATCCTCCTAGATGTATTATTGAATAAGCTTAGGTGAAAATGTGTTTAAAAATTGTGCTTCCAACGTCGAAATCTCTACTAATAATAAAGGAGAATGTGTGTGTCTGCGTGTGTGTTGGTCCTCTACATCACAGACCGCGGTAGTTAGAGCTACGAAATTTGACACAAACATACTTTGGAGGGTGGGAATGTGCACCTCGGGGAACTTTTTTGAAATTTTAATTAATTAAAAATTAAGTGAAATTTTGGCGTTTTTCTCTAATAACTTCCGAAAATATTACTGCACAAAAATCATTTTTACACCATCTGAAAGTGCAAAACATTACCTTTTCAAAGATACCAATTAAGCTGCCGTACTATTTTTTCTCTAATTTTAATAACCTTTTAAAACTATTTTTGGCATAATTTACAACAATGCTTTTCATTGTTGCAACGCAACTCAAACTGTTTTCATTGTTTAAAGAAATATTTAATTGCCTATTTCTCTTTCATTGTTGTAATCAAGAGAAAATAAGAAAGTGAAGATAGTTCCGACAACATGGAATTAGAGGTTACATGGCTCCATTAGGAACATTTATATAGACAATAAACAGAAGAGATCCAAGGTCACTAACAGAATATGGGTTAAATATGGGTCTACTACAATCTGAAGTGTAAAATAGCGTTGTTAAGAGAAACGTGAATATTAAATGACGCAAGATTCAATTGAAATCATATTCCCGGCGAACAAGCTGGTCGCCGAAGGCGGCTAGTATTAAATATAGCAGTGTCTTGAGCAGAAACCCATCTTGTGTGAAACATACCTCTTTGCACATTTAATGAAACTGATAGTGCTAGACGAGGTCTCGAATATCCTCTTGAAACTGAATTTCGACTTAGGAACAGGAAAATGCTTTCGAATGAAAATCGAAAGATAACAACATCATTCCATAACTGGAATTGATTTCACTGCTATAGAAATGAATATAGAGGAATGTTGAGTTGATGTCCCATCTATAGGCTACGCCCTACATCCAACAAAATAATTACAATACCGGATATTTGTCTAACAAATAAAGCAAATTTATTATTATAACAATGAAACTAAATATTTTGTGATTTAATGCAAAGAATGCGAATTTCATTCGCAATCTTTATCTTTATCGCTGAGGGCTCATATGTCGGTAAAATTATTTTGTGACCACTCTGCAATATTTATTCTCAATACTTTTAATAAATGTTTAAGTTTCTATAGTACCTTTAACAACAAAAAACCACTCAAAAGTAGTGAAAGTATTTATAACACAAAAATTCATAAAGTATTTGATAGATTTTAAACCACAGTTACATCATGCAGGATCCTTCCTAAAAATGAATTTGAACGTCAGTATTTAGTATTATTTATCACTAGTACGAGTCAGTGAATATTTAAGCATTTCAAATTTATATGTAAAGTAAATCAGTCTGCATGAATTGTAGAGTATGAGTTTCGCTTGCGCACTGATTTTAAAAATCTGTGCAATTCATGCAAACAAACGTTATGAAAATTCCTTCCTAAATTACACAGCTTGAAAATCATACAAAATGGTAAGTATCCATATATGTTTTAATTACTTTTCATGTTTTTAAAATATGATAATTTTTTCTTAAAAATTACAAGTAAGATACCAATTACAGACAAAAATCCATAACACATAATGCTTTGAATTTCTTCATTGTATTGTATAAACATACCTGGAAAATTTCATAGTGATAAGATGGGCAATATTTTAAAAATTCTGCTCACAAACTTTGGGAATGTAGCTTTGAGATATAAGCATTTTTACCAAAAATCTATATGTATTGATATGGTTTTTGACTATATCTTCTAAACTATTTAAAGTGCACACATGTATAATATCCTAAAATGCTCAGAATGAGATAAGCTTTCAAAGAAAATCATAAAAAATTGAAACATTGGAAACATTAAAGGTCCTATAGCCCCTTAAAATATTTAGCTTAAAGAATTTTTTTCGGTTTGTGAACTTTTAAAAATTCATTTTTATGATTAAAAAAAGAAAGAAAAAAAAAGACTCAAATTGATTGCCTTTCTGATATTATTGATTTTCCATCTATGATAGCAAAGTTTATTTAGAAGAGAATTGCGATATCTTCTTTTATTTTAGTAGCATCACTTAATGAAACTTCAAATAAATTTATATTCTGGGATAGAAGAAAATTCTGAATTTAAAAAAGTATTTTAACTGCTGAGGAAGGAAATCCGTAGCTTTCATTCTTTTATAATGCTAATCAATTAAGAAATCGGGATAATTTATCAATTATTTTTTAATTGCCTGGGGAAGCTTTTGTTCTATCCAGGGGAGAGCATTTTAACGATTCTGTCCAAATTAAAGTTTCCTCTTTCTTCGTCTTTAAATAAAAAAACGGCAATGTAGTAATTGAAAGAGAAAAACAATGAATGTTAATTATTAGTAATTAAGCGAGGGAACGTTTTCATTTTTTTTTCAATTTATAGAATGCGTAATTTGCAGAAAAAATTAAATCAGGTGTTAAAGAAGTCCATTAGCACAAAATTATGTTTTAAATTTCAAGTTAAAAGTGCTCCATTAAGTATATTTAATTAATGTTAGCGTACCTTTCATTGTTCTTATTCATAGCAGAGATGTCTTTTAAAATCATTTTATTCTAAATGCTATTCATGTTCGCTTCAGTTTCTGATGAAATTTTCATAAAAAATTCTAAATCCTACCATTGCACACATTCTCATTTATTTTGCTGGCAAGGTGCAGAAAGTTATATTTTCTTTATCTCTGACTTCAAAGGATTTTTTATTGCTTATAACTTCATTTTTTAGCATTTAAATTTGTTTCATCTACAATTTATTTTACTAAGAGAATAAATAATGTTATTCTCTACTAATAATTATATAATTATTATTATATAATTAATAATTATATAATTAACATACTTCATTTCATTTCTCCTGAAACTAGTATTAAGGGTGATCGCAGATTCGACACCAAACTCCGTCGTAGTACTTACTTATATCTTGTATCTGATACACGTTACGTCGGAAATCTTGTGTTACCTATCCCAAGTAAAAAAATCAGCAAAACAACTTTTAAAAAATGAGATTTTACAGGTATTTTGAAGGTTTCTACAGGGATTTTGAAGGAAAATGAAAACTGCAGGTTTCCTTCAGGTTTATGTACAGTTTATTTAAAGGTTTCATGCAGGCTTTTTAAGACTTCTAAATTATCATTAAGGAATTTTGAAGATCTCTACAGGTATTTTAAAGGAAAATAGAAGCTGCAGGTTTCCTTCGAAAAATGTACAGATTTTTTAAGGTTTTATACAGGCTTTTTTCAACAAGTATATAGACTTCAATTTACCTTCAATGACTTAGCAGATTTTTTTAAAGCAGATTTTACTTCAGGTATTTTGAAGAAAAATGAAAATTGCTTTTGATGCATGAAATATGAATGTTTTTTATTTTGTTTGGGTTTTATACAGTTTTATATAATACGGTATCTAACTCGGATTCAAACAGCTTGAAGTAGGACTGGATATAGAGAAGAGGGAAGGGGAGAGAACTAGGGTTTAATATATAAAAAAGATATATTTGAAGAAAAATGTAACTTATAAAATTTTGCGAAAAAAACTTAATTTCATGTGATTCAGAATCACGCTTTTTCCATATGAAACATGATGATAAGAAATTTTAATCTGTAATAAACATAAATTCTTCTTTGCTGTGTGATGCAAATATTGATTTACTTTTGTATAGAAAAAAAATATTTAAAAAAGATTCTTTTTAAAGTCATATAAATATATATACCGTTTCGTAGGAAAACTGACAACTTAAAAAAACCTTTTTGTTTAAAACAAAGAAATAAACGAAAAAAAGTATTTATGTGTCAAATATCATATTAAACATTATAAAAAATATTAAAAACGTATTAAGCATTATAAAAATATTAAAGAAAGAAACTTTTCGGAAATTTTTTTCTATCGCTTGTCCATGCATGGTCTAACTGTTTCGACATGTAGCAGTAACCTGCTGTCACTCAGATAAGCTAACTTTAAAACACATTACGTGTTCTGGCAATAGTTGATTTTTACACCACTAGATGGTGCTACTAGAGGGTGAAGTTAAAACTTAAATAAATTATTTTACAGCGCCCTTTGGATGTCCTGTCGGGTGTAGGCGATAGCGCGCTTGACTGCCACCTCTAGGAACGCGTGTTCGATCCCCGATTCGGAGGAATTTGAATTTTTGTCGTACAAGTAAGTTCAATTAAAAATTAGTTCATTAAATTAATTGAAATTATAATAATTAAGCCTTGATTAATTATAATTCCTAATTAATTGGCATTCGAGATACGATGAAAATCTCTAAGATGACGTCAGAAGAAAGGGGGAAAAAACTTAACTGTAGATACAGGTAGGTCTTCAGGTATTTTGCATAAAAGCATGCAGGTAAGACGCAGGGGTTTTTTTTCTATCTGAAAAAATGTCAGCAAAAAACCTTCAGGAAAATTGCAGGTATTTCGGACAGAAATATGAAGGGAAGATGCAGGGTTTTTATGTCCCAAATACCTGCAGTCTTCCTGAAGGTTTTTTTAAAGGTTTTTTGCTGACTTTTTTACTTGGGATTCTCACACTGGCATGAAATAAACGTTTGTAAAGTGATGCATCATGCCACATCACATCCTCAAGTCACAGTTCAAAATTAAGAAATCCATGCCGAAGACCAAATTATATTTAAAAAATGTCATTGTCTATGTTTAATAGCTACTTTGAGTGAGTTGAATACCAAATTCAACTCTCTCCAAGTGCAGATTATGCACATTGCACAGGCATAGAGGTGATGGATTAGTGTTTTCTTTTGAGTAATATGATGCAGGCACAATGTATTGAGCAAACATATGGCAATCATTACTTGTTAAGCAGCATAAGGAGGGGCGACCGATTGAATAAAGTATTGTTGTCGAAGAAACACACTTTCGGAGAAGTAAATACCCAGTTGCATCCGATATAAGACAACGCTCAGCGTGGGATTTTTATATGGAGATGCTTAAGGCGAGACTATAGGTGTATGGTCACACACGAGTAGAACGATGGTAAAGCAGACTTCACTCTGAAATATAGGGTTTGTGGAGGTGGGTTATGGTTCAGAAACAGCCCAATTATTGTAACAATTATTTATTTACGTTTACTTCGCACACAGGTAAGTACATATAATTTCAAAACAAAACGAAATACAAAACATAAAAAGGAGAGTTGTTCAATAGCAAACCATCTAGATCGCTTGCTTGGCCTCTACTGAATGTTCACAGATCCAGAGGGCGCTGCCTTTGCAACCAGACAGACAGTTACAGTTAATGTCACAAGAGAGACTACAGGCTAGCGTTTCCTCTTCATCTGTACCAATGTCGAGTTGAGTCCTATAAATGTAGAAACGTTGATAAGTGTTCTCTTATTGTGCTTTGATTATAATTACATATAGGTTGGTTAAAAAGTAAAGCAAAATCAACTGCAGCTCGGTAATAATAAGCAATAGAAAAATGAAATTTTCTGGTGGAAGCATTGGTCTTTTGCCATCTTACCGATACCTAATTTTTATTTCCTGTTTTTACGAGTAAGCGAGCATGGGTGATCAATGTAACATCTTACTACACCTACGTATAATGATAGAATTCCTTTAGACAATTCCTGAATGGCGGCATTATGGATCTCCTCGGCGAAAGAAGCCGCAATTGACCAGATTACACAACAAATTGATGGTAGCATTCTTTTGGAATTACAAGCCGGCTATTTTCATAGGATTTTTTGAACGTGGAACGACCATTACCAAAGAACTCCTATGTTGTTCGTCCTAGGACAAACTGCGGCATATCTTATGAGCAAGGAAGCCAGAGTTACACACAACCGACATCAAGTTTCATCACGATAACGCAAGACAGCATGATGCACACCTAACATTTCAGAAGATTGGCCAATTGGAATGGGCATTGGTTCCACAATTCCCATACAGTACCGACCAAGCGTCATCGGATTTCTATCTGTATGACGTCTGAAGGTTTATCAAGGTGAGAAACAGTTTCGATAAGTCAACGAGCTCAATGCGTGTGTGAAAAAATATTGTGGTGACCAACCTTAAGAGCTTCATAAACGTGCGCTCGTGTCTTGAAACCAAAGATGACTGCAGTGCACTGAAGCTAATGAATCACATATAGAGTAGCATTTCCAATAAATTAAAGGGACTGTGCTTCTACCTAAAAAATTCATTTCTGTAGTGATTACCATTATGGAGCTTCAGTGGAATGTGTGTTACTGTTTGACCAACATTTGTATATATGATATAATTACAGGATTTTTAGTAGTATAAGAAGTGTCTTCACGACAACCAAAATTGAAAATAGAATAACCAAGAATAAAGATTAATGTTTAAAGGGAGCCTTTGACTTTTCGTTGCAACACGAACCTAAAAATCATTGCAAACAGATTTATCCGTTTCCTGCTGACAGAGAAAAACTTCATCTCCGCCGCCCCCTCCCTTTTTTTGTTTATATTGCATCAAAGTAGGATTGTATTATTCTGTGTGACATTTTCAATTTGTTGATCAAGTTGTAGGGTGAACTTATGCCTACGTCTTTATACAGCGAAATTACACTCCAACGAAAAAGGCTGGAGTTGTGGAATTAATATTTATCTATATTAAAAAGTGACCATGCGCTATTATCCGAGAGTGGTTGCAGTGCCTCTTGTGACATATCTCTTGGAAGATAGGAGTTCATCTCAGAAAGTATGAGTAACAACGAAAAATAGCAACTGCAAACGTGTAGAGCATCTCCAGATTATCAAAAAATAAGGCTATCCATGCACCGATAACTTAATTATAATCCCTGAAATTACTGTCAACGACGAGCACTCACAACAGTCTCAGATGTTAGCATCTAGCTACTTTAATGCATTCAGACATAACTTCCCTATCTCTATTTTTCTACCTACTAGCGTAACATCGCCTGTTCAAAGATAAATAGTTAAATTCCCTAAAAAGTCTTGTTTTCCCTCCTTCTGTTATGTCTTTTCGAATATAGATGGCGCTATAGTTCTAGTGTTTCCTTTAAAAAATTAGCTGATTACTTATTTTAGCAGAAAATTAGCTTGGGATTGTGATAGCGCGTGTGCGGCCTTTTTTTTTTTTCCTCTATTCTGGGCATGGGGTAAGTTTATTTTTATGATGGCTGCTTTTATTAACAGCCAGATGGCTAATGTTTTAAATCAATCTTATTAACGTCTTTGTGTTTGTGTTTGGTTTTCCTTTTTCTTTTAAAATAATGCTTTTCGATGTACAGATCTCCTTTGTCTTTTGTTGGGAAATTTCGAGCTAAGAGAAGCTATATTTGGCGTAATGCAAGCTTCTTACAGCAAAATTTCCCAATTAATTTGAATCCATTTCGAATAAAGTCCTTAGCCCTTGATAAAATGGACTAGAATGGATTCCTTGTTTGTTTAAGTAGATTCCCTCTGAGTTTATCTCAGATTTTGGCTTTCTTTGAATGATATTGATTTCTAATCTCCATAAAACATATTCTAAATTAAAAGATCAAAATTCAATAGGAAATTTTATTCATAATTTGTTTTCACCGATTTAAAATATTCACGAAATCCGATCCTACGAACTTCCCAGTATCCCACTTAAGTCCAAAAAATGATGTTTATTGACATAAGAAAACATCCTTGTTAAGTTGCCGAAAACAAACCCGAGATGAATCACTGGGATCTTAGCCTCTCGATCTCGGCTGACAGATGGGTCGGCGCCGTTTCTATTCCTGAAGACTCGTCGAAGGAGCCTCAAATTAAACGGGGACTTCAGAGCAACCCGTCCAATAAGCCTGTGCCGATAGATGTTGATTTATGATCTGTGAACTCATTCATCATGAACGGCAATTCTGCATAGTTCCCACCGACTCCCAATCCGTTCAAGATTGGGTCTCCAGACTCTCTCTCTCTCTCGTCCTCTCTCATTTCTTTCAGTTAGGACTGGGTTTTGTTTATTAACACTCGCATTCTCTTAGAAGTATTTGTAGAGTCCAGAGATATTTTTAGACTTGAACTGAGTTCAGAAATGATGACAAAAATGTTGATGAAAGTATAAAATGTATTTAAGGAGGATATTAAATAGAATTTTAATATGAAATGTGTTTCATATAAGGGTCAATTGGTTGAAAACACTGCGAGAAAAGTAGACGGATAAAAGCGAGATGAAATTTTAACACGGTAATCGCCATGTGAATCAAATAAGATTCACACCGCAATTAAATATAATTTATACCTACTGTCTAATCAGATGCCCCCTCCTCTACTGTAGTTAACCGCTTAACTTAACAGCCCGAGAATACTCGTGCATCGAATTATCGAAATTTTAGTCTTATAAACTAAAATTGAATCATTAATTAGCTTTATAATGTGACACAAAAAATATGTACGATCCATAAGCATCTTAAGTATCCTATGCCTTCTTAGATGAAGGGAAACGACAGTCCCTTTCCAAAACATGAGGGGTCATCTTATTAGATAGCAAAGAAAACTATTCAGTTAAGTGGTTAAGAGATAGCAGAGAAGGAGTCATCTAATTAGATAGATGGTTCGATTCTCAGACATGAGTCGTAGCGATTAACGTGTTAAAGAACTCAGTCGCATGGTCGTTTTTAACCCTATACAGTATTATTTTTTATTTTTTCAACTGCAGTTGAAATATGAAATATAAATTTATATGAATGAGTAATTAATGCACGAAAAATTTAATAAAAAACAGTTTTTAAAAACACACTTTTATTAGTGTACTAAACAGAAGAATTTTTTTATTTTAATTATTTTCTTCATTTTAACCTTCCAGCGGGCGCGCCTGCACAAGTTTTACGACATATCGTGCATCGTATTACGTAAATATGTCGTGTTGTTTTACAAAAATAAATCCAGCTTATATTTAAGTTATCAGTATTTATTAGCTTAATAGTAAACAAAGATTTTATAAATAAAAATTGCACTTACATTTATAAAAGAATGATATAAATATTTAATACGATGCACAATGCAAGTATCTCTTGACAACGCGCGCCCGCTGGAAGGTTTGGACCTACAGGTCCGAAATAAATTGCATTACATCAAACCTTTTATTGGTTTGTGGCCAGTTCTGCCTATACGAGTGGCTGATGTCAAACTGACTCGCCTCCGTATAGGACACACTCGAGCTACACATAAGCACCTTCTCTTTGGTGAGAGAGCACCGATGTGCCCCACGTGTAATGTCGAACTAACTGTTTCTCATATTTTAATCGAATGCTCCAATTTTAATCGTCATCGAATTCATTTCTTTAATTCATCGTTTTTAACCCTGCCTGAACTGCTGGGTGAGAAACACCATCCAGATATTTTTAATTTCCTCAAGGCTATACGCTTTTTAACATGTATTTAATGTCTTCAACCATTTGTTCGTTTGAGTATTTTTTAAAATTTTGTTTGTAGTTTAGCTTTTAACTGTCTTTTCTTCCTATATCTTAAGTATCCTTAATTTTGACGAAAATTTTATCACATTGTTCTGTTTTAACCATTTGAGTGGCGCAGCATGGCCAAGTCTGGCTCTTGCGCCATAAAACCAAAACTCACTCACTCACTCACCCGCTGGAAGGTTAATCTTGAGATCAATTGTTTCTCAAACTCGGTGTCAGGTGGCGATCCTGGTATGGAATCGAAATTTAATTTAATTAATGATTAACTTATGATTAAGTTCTGTGATAATATTAAATTACAGCATTTCAAAAGTCTAGAACATCAGGATAACAAACTTCAGACTCAATAAGCATGAAACAAAAAACCAAGTTAAATAAAGGTGCCTAAAAATAATTTTAAATTTTTGATAAATATCAAAAAAATGTTTTATCGAAATTTCTTAGTTAGAAATCCATCATTAAAATATTTTTGTACTTGAAATTAAAGCTGTAAAAATTAAATCATTTTTTAAATAACTTAAATTATTCAAAAAAGGCAAAAATGTAAATGATTCAGACATCATACTGTTGCCATGGTAAAGATGTTGAAATGAAGGAAATTATTATAACATCGAGAACAAATAAATAGTTTTTTAATTAATTAATTATATCTTGGGCACAAGAATCGTAAATTAAGTGAAGTGGAAATATGAATGATGAGAGTAGATTTCAAAACAGCTAGTAGCGGAATTAATAAGTCTTTACATATGCGTGTGTCCACTCAAATCGTGGCTCAATAGCTAATTTCCACTCGGCATGTACTTCAGTTGGAAAAATGCTTTAAATGACTAATCTGTTGTTTAAGTCAATAAATGTACTTCTGAAAAAAGTTACGAAAACTAAATTTTGATACAGTCCCCCTGTCCTATTAGTCATATTCATTAAATATTCTTGACACGCTGACATTTTAAACAAGAAAGTTCCACTATTCTGTAACCAAAACTGAAAGAGTTACGAAGCTTTAAATTTCATTGTTTTCGGCCAATCAGCGGTCACCTTGAGAAAACGCAGTGTGTTGATTGGCCGACCTTCCTCGAGGTGATGGTCAATTGATCTAAAATGGTGAGATTCAAAAGTTCATAATTCGGTCAGTTCTGGTCGCATAAGAGTGGAACTTTTTTCCTTAATGTGTTAAGGAGTCAAGAATATTTTACCAAATATGATTGATAGAACCGGTTAGGCTGAATAAAATTTTCCACATCGTAATTATTTTAGAAGTACATTTATTGACACAAGCAATATATAATTCTTCGCGTCATTTAGAGCATTTTTCCAACTGGGCGTATATGCCGATCTCTAATGATTTAGAAATTAGCTATTGGTCGCGATTAAAGTGGTCATATGGTATATAAGAAAACCGCTGATATTCAATTACTACTTCAAAAGCTACTCTATGTTTTGTCATTGATTGGGTTTCGATATATTTTATCTAGGTTCGTACGTGTTGTCGCGCTAAGAAGTTTAAGAAAATGCTTTCTCTTTCTTTCTGTAAGTCTTAATGCAGACGTTCTAGTCTTTCCAGTTACCACACAAATGAAAATTTCGTTAAAATTTATTCTCTTCTTTAATGTAAACGTTCTTGGCGCAGCTTGGCCAATTCTGGCCCTTGTGCCATAAAACCCCAATCACTCCTTAATGTAAACGTAGAAATCGGGGGTGGGGTGGGGGGGTGGATAAAAATATGGATATCTTTACGTGAATGCTGATTGCAAGTTGTTTAGATTGAAACTTGACTGAAAATATCATAAATCCAACATGCAAAAAGATAAATGTGATAACATTAATGTGATTTTTATCATTGATTACATGACCACAAACTAGAAAATTCTACAACCACAAAAACAGTTGCAAAAACCATGAGAAGAATAAAACTTCGAAAGAGATAAGTAAGTAAATGCTAAATATTTCTTTACTAAGGTATTTAAAGAATTTCAAGAGCAAAAATAATAAAGAATGAGAAAGGACAATTATCATTCTAGCTTGCTTCAGACATACTTCAAGGGCTTTTGCTGTTTTATGTTGCTTTTTTATCATTTTTTTTTACATTCGTATTATTCAACTTCAAAAAAAATCGAAATATAAACAAAATAAGTGAAAGAAATCATAAAAAAAGAGTTACCTTTCAACCTCCTTTGTAATAGATAATGAATAATATACTGTTTGATAACTTATATGGAAAATTAGAATTGAAGTAATTTCCTGAAATCTAATTAGTTTACTTTTCCTTGCACCGAGATAAGCAATATCATTATACATAAATAGTTCATTAGCTGGTTTTAACTGGAAATTTTAATTACTGTTTGACGTATCTGCAAACAAGGTTTTCGGAACAAATTATGTAGTTTAGTTATATTTACATCCCGTTTTGCAGTAACACGAGGGCTATTTTGGGACGGACCTCGTCATTTTAAACCACAGTCAGATGACGAGAACTGGCGCCCCCTCTCCAGACTTCCGCAGCACACCAACGGGAGGACATGTGGCTCCGATGGATTTGGCGAGCTCCAGACCGCTTACACGGCGGCTCTTCGATGGAATCGGGTTTCGAACCCGGAACCCTCCGGTCGAGACCTTACCACCAGACCACCGCGGCCGAACAGGTTATGTAAAAACACAGGCGCCTCAATCCCATGATACCACCTTACGCAAGTCGAATGTGATTGGCTTGTCAGCTCACATGACCTTCTGATTGCGCAAGCGCACGCGATGCCTTCGGCATCTGAAGTGGGTACCGGGCAAATTTTTTTAACTTTAAAAAACATCAGCGGCTTCGCTTTCAGCAAAGTGGGAACATCGTAGCTTCGCTTTTTCATTGAAAACGTAAAGCGTCATAAGCTTGTAATTGAAAAAACCGCGCACATTCAAAATCAAAAAGTTACTGGAATATTGGCGAGAAATCCATGTGACCGATGACATGATCCGATTAGCCAATCAGATTCGACTTGCGTAAAAGTGGTATCATGAGAGTGAGCCGCTTTGGTAAAAACTGGCCTTACTACTGATATCTTGATATCTTATTCAAAAATCAACACTCACTTCTTTAAAAAAAAAACTTGTACTTTTTGAATAAGTTATAATTTGGTGTAATTGTACTCTTCAGTGGATATTTGAGTAACAGCTAATTTTTGAGCCTGATAACTACTAGGTCTGAATTAATTTTCTTTTGTTATCGATATATAAGCTCACTATTTTATTTGTATTTCCATTTAGAGTGAAAATCAATTAAATAAAAGAATCGGAGATATTTTCTGGCTTCTGTATAGCCCAGTCTAGAAACCAGGATGGATTTATGGATTTTCCCCCTATTTCTGTCCTCTATATTCCTTGACAATCACGAAATCGAATCTAGAATCAAATGATTCCATCCATTAATTGATAATCCGGTCTATTTTAATGCGATATTTTTCATTTTGTAAGTTAATTTCTTAAGGAGATCCAATCAATTTATTCGTTTTTAATATAAGTCAGATCAGTTTCTCAAAAAAAGAATCAAAGATCGTGATGATGAATTATTTACCCATAAAACAGCAATTTTGTCTACTTTTACAGCTGAGTATCTTTTGACATTCCAACGGCTTTGAAATTCTTCTGTAACATATTTTTTTCTCATAGTTTTTGTTAAAATTTAAAAATCACTCTTTATTCAAGATATTTTGTTCTTTTCTGGCTATTACAAAATGTTACATGGTGTATTATTTTTATATATACAAATTTTTTGAATGATTTGCATATGTAGCTTTATTTATAATCCAGTGCCTTCCAGGTGCCTTTAAAGAAGTTCAAGGTTTTCATCAGACTTTCACTTAAGTCTCGAGGTTTGAACATCGAGGACAGACCTAATTTGGCAGTCAACTTTTATCAAATTTACAATTCTCTATTGCAATGATAAAATAACTTACACTTCTTTTAACAAATTCCGAATTTAGATCAACAAATGCAAAAACATCTCTCGGATAGGATTCATGCTCACGGTATATACTCCAAAGGGATACACTAATTTTATTTTGGAATCCATTTCAGGAGGAAAGAAGACATGAAGTTATATCACAGTTTAGTTTAGTTTAGTTAACGTCCCATAAGCGAGAGCTATTTTGAGAGGAACCTCGTAATTTTGAACCGAGGTCAGATGTTGAGGACAACACCTGAACTGGAACCTTCCTCTCCGTGCTTTGGCTCCAAATCAGATGGAAGACATTTGATCCACGACATGGCGGATCTTCAGTGGAATCGGGTTTCGGCCCTGGAAACCTCCGACTCCGAAACCGAGACAGAGAAACATAATGGTATACATTTATACTCACATGACAGAGGCAAATGCACCGTGTAAAGTTAATTTTGGAACACGTTACGTATCTTGACTTCAAAAAAAAAGCACGTGACGTCACAGCAAAGTTTAAGTTGACGTGGAGATAGATGTTAGATGGCATGTTCCTTTACGTTTGTCATGTGACAGTGACGTCACGTAAACTGACAGCGTTACAAGTGATGGTTTCTTCTCAAATCATTCGGATGGGATTCTCAGTATGAATCTTAGAATAATTGAGGCTGGGGTGGCTTTGTGGTAATGTCTCGGTTTCGGGCCGAAGGTGAATTCCACCAAATATCCGCCGGCATATCGAACGTCAAATCCGTTAAGAATCAAGCATTCATCCCGCTGCTCTGGTGGGGCGTTTTCTGAGGGGTGCCGACTCAGGTGTCATCCTATTCATCTGACTATGATTCTAAATTATGAGGTCCGTTCCAAACCTCTTATAAACGGTAAATTAATACAATTAAATTTAACCTCAGAATAATTGTTGAATTGGAAAATATTATTTTTATTTTAGCAAGATACAATTCAGTGCTATCGAAAAACTTCAAAAAATTCATCCATGTGGTTAAAGAAAATATGGAAATTTTTTCACATAAAATAAACATTTATTTATTCTTTTTGATTATTTATCTTGAATTTTAACTAGATCTCGAATGCCAACAATAGTTCTGTGGTTAAACGAGCGCTGAAAACGAAATTATTTTATTAAATATTTACTTCTAAACCACGCGAAAAAGGGATTCCGTCCGCTGAAAAGATAAATAATAGTAGAAAAATGTATGGTCGTCACGTGATCTCCGTATCCTATGTGTACTTACATTCCCTAAAAAGAAGTCGTTTTTCGTGTCTGTCATTTTTTATACTTTACGGGAAAATTTTGTGGATGCTCAAGGATTTGTGGCTTGTTTATTCTAAGAACGATATAAATTTAATATTTTTTTTATCACTGAATCGTACATCCCATTCATCTTCAATAAATTTCGGATCATCTCATACAAAAGTTATAAACTACTTTTCCTCAATTCAATTGTGTGTTCGCGCAAGTTTATGTTTGCGAACCAATATATGAAGCATTACAACCCATTTTAAATTTAGAAAACATTTTTTGACTGTATTACTGAACGTATAGAGAGTAGTTGTGGTGAAAAGTATTCCTATTCAGAGTATTCTAGAGAAAAAACTAAAGCAATAAGAACACCAAAACTTATGGGCAAACATGGAGAAAAGACTGTCATAAAGTAAAGTTCCAAAAATGATTGATAAGGGTGGATATAGGTCTACAGTCCCTAATATAAACTTAGTTCAATCATCGTTGTATAATCATTCTACAATAGTTAAATTAACACATTAAAGAACTTTTTTGCTTACTCCATCAACCGTTATTTTTTTCAGTCAACTATTAATGATTTTACATCTTATCGACTCTCTTCAACTTCCTTAGTAACTTACCCCATCGGCCGTTTTTTTTTCCAGTCAATGATTTTACATCTTATCGATTTTCTACAACTTCCTTAGTAATTTACCCCATCTGCCGGTATTTTTCAGTCAATGATTTTACATCTTATCGACTTTCTACAGCTTCCTTAGTCCTTTGTCGCCTGTGGGAGATACTAAATAACATTTTTTAAACTTTTCCCCATGTTAATCGAAATAGTTCTAGATTTAAAAAAAAACTAAATAGATAAAATTTAATTTGCTATTTGATACAGCGTTGGTCTATCGGTCTCCTATAGAAGACACTAACTTTCTCAAAAAAATAAAAAACAAAAATGGAAATTTTTTTAGCATTTTTAGTACGTTTTGGTGTATTTAGAACCGATTACCCAAAAAAAGTGACGAAATTCACGATTCAAAGTTGTCCTAGGTTATCCTGGGGAGGATAATGTTCATTTTAAATTTTCAGTGTTTGGATATGTAAACTGGAACCACATTAAAAGCCAAAAGAACTTGGAAGACAAAAATAGTAACCAAATTGCAATAAAAAATGATGAATAAGCAAAAGAAACGTGTTTTTGTGATGCATGACCAACTGTACGCCAAACTGTTGTTTCTGGTAAATCATGACGTTGAGACATTGCTCTAATTCGTTCTGTAAAAAGTATTCTGATAAACCTAATGCTGTGCGATTCAAACAGCATAGTCTTGGACTCCCAATATACAAACAGTTTTCTTGAATTTTGAAAATTACGTCATTTGACATCATTGATGTTGTTTTGCACAAAGGATTTTCTTCTATCAAAGTCTTTTTAGAATCTACATATGAATTCAGTAGATTTTATTTACATTTTACTCATTTCATGAAAATAATGTTCCAAAAACAGGATGATCCTTTAATTTTTTGAGCAGTGTGCATTCTTCTTTCCTCATTTTACATAATTTTTCCTGTTTGTTCTAAAAATTAGAATATCTGCTGAACATTTATCAAAAACCGTTTCGTCCCCAAAAAGTAATGATGGTTTGTTTTCATAAAGAGAAACTAAGCGAGAAGAAAGAAAATTAAAATTTCGACTTAAAAAAACTGTGCAGATAAAATTGTTTCATTTTAAAGCAAAGACGGAACATTACTTTACAAATTAATTAATTACAAGAAGAATAGAATTTAAAGGCTGAGCTTAAATCGTGAAACTCTTTTCGCGTCTTAATTAAAGTAATTAATTATACAAAATGTGTACACTTTGATTAATTATTACATAAATTCTCTTTAATTAAGCAGAATATTATGTCTTCTTTTTTAATCAATGAGAAAATAAAAATCACGACCTCGGCATTATGCTATGGATTCAAAGGACCATAATTCGCTTGAATAAAAAAACAGAATTCCATCTTCGGAATAATGTATTTTAGTAGTTTCCTTTCAGTTCCAGAAGAGTTCCCATAAAGCAAAACCAAGGCGTTTTTTTACAGCTTTGGATCTTGAGAAAACGTGGTTAAGTGGACATTTCTAAAACGAAGTTTTGGAAACGTTTTGACTAGCCTAAAGTCAAAGGTTTGAAATATTAATGAGATCCTTTAGATTCCTTTTAGATACAAAAGGAATAAAAATTCAATCAATAATTCATTTTCTATAGAAGATGTTACGATTTCAAGTAGGAAGAGTGATCCCAGAGACTGCTTTCTTCAACTAAAAAGAAAAGCTGATCAGCTTACCAAGCGAAATTCTAATTATATCTTTTAATATCTCTTTAAACTCTTTCTTAGTGTTTGCTCTTTAACCGTTTTATTTTTTATCGCCATTTGAATATTAATCAGTTACTTTAATCTTTCGAACGTCCCTAGGAGACAATTATCTTTTATATTGCATCGTCTTCTTGGAATTATATTTTTTGAAGCCTCTCTCCTATTTCCCTCTTTATTGAATAGTGCAACAAAATCAATCGCTCCGAATACCTACATAATTAATACTACATAAAAAATCAATTAATATGGTTGCTACTCATTTATATTTCCCTCTTTAAATTTGTGCGTTTTATTAATCTCAAAATAATTAAATACATAAATTTATTTATGGATGAATTATTATGATTCAATTTTAACTCAAAAAACGTGTGGTGTAGTATGATCAAATCTGGCTCTTGTTAAATGAAACTAAAAGACACCACCAACCAACTCCACCAAAAAAGTTCGCAGATTTACACTTTTTATACATTTTTTATCAATTCAATAAAATTCTTGTCCAAAGCTTCTTAAATTATAGGCCTCGACCACAGATGGTGTTGCAAAAATAATCAAAACGAGTATTTTTGTAATATTCTTCAACAAAAGGAAAGAAAATTCTTCAAGTTTAATAGGCAAAAAAAAAATTCAGAAACTCATATTCATTTGAAACATTTTATTAAAATTGTTCAAATCATATATAACTAAATCTCTATGTGTGGGGTATATTTTGTTTTTTGATGTTGGTACACACTTACAATAGAGAAAAATTCTGCATTTTTAGATGGATGATGGAATTTCTTTTCTGAGCCATGAAGGAGTTGCAGCAAAAAAAAAATCGCGAAGACCAATCGAAAAGAGGTTCGGATTTCAAAGAAAGAAGTACTGTAGACTAAGTGAAACTTTGGATTTTATATTTGACAGCAGCAAATTTATCTCATTACAGTCTTCTCTATAACAGTGAAACATAGGCATTATGGTATTGCCAATAAGTATTTTGTACATTTCTTTAACAGAGAAGATTCTAATTGAGCTTCTTGTTTTAATGCCAGAGCTCTGTGCCTTTTATTCAAAATTCGTTGAATACCATCGATAAAATAAACTTCAATAATAATTGCCATCAGTATTGCATCGTTATTTAACAAAGCATTTTACGTAAATAAATAAATGGCATTCCATTAAATTCTTATACAAAGAATGGCATTCTCATTAATCTCCACATGTTTCATCTTTTTCGTTTATTTTGTTGAAGACGTGATGGAAAATAGAATTATGCAAGTAATACTATACTTTCAACTGTTTGGGAGATTTTCTGTCTAGCGTAACAACAGAATGTTTTAATGACCATATAATGTAACGTTGCAAAAGTAAAAGCAATTTGTAAAAATAAATAACCATAAAGTTTTCAGATAATATTTTAAACAATTTTCTACAAGGTCAAACCAAAGACTGTATTCTTCACTAAAATATTACTCAGAAATCCAATTTCTCCAATTTAATGAAACTCAAATTTCATTAATTTCAGATATATTTTGAGATTTTTAAAAGTATTGAGATAATAAGTAAATCAGAGTTTCCTTATTTAGGAAACTCTTCAACAAACAAAAAGAAAAACGTTTGGTTTCTTTTTCTTTTCTCAACGTTTAGAATTCAGTACTGGTTCGACAAAACGACTATTTAAACTGATAAGTTTTTAATCCAACTTCAAAACGAACTAATTAGAATTTTACTAGAAAACAACTTTCCAATCTACATGCATGTTTATTTTCTCTTCGTTAATCTCATGGAGAATTTTTAAGTTTCCAGTGACTCTAAATAATAAATTAGTTTCATGTACGTAAAGGAAAAAGTCCTCTAAACTGTTTAGAATTAACAGTTTGAACTCATAATTATTACAAAATTGAGTTTAAACAAAGTGAAAAAGGTGGATCCAAAGTAGAAACGAATTGTTGCATAATTTATATGATAGGTATCCGTTTCGCTAAATTTTCCATTTAAAATGGAGCAGTTGGTTTTTAAAAATAGGTTACAGCTGGTTTTTCAGAAATGTTTAAATAGAGCGTTCGAAGTTTTCTTAGAAGTAAACATTTTCGGACATTTCAAACTTCAACAAATCTTTCGTTTTAATTTTTGAATTAAATAATTGATTTTCTGAATGCAGAAAGGTTAAAAATAAAGTATTCCTGTATAGACAACTGTAAAAGGAAATAAAACTAGTGGTCTCGAGAACGCCAAATCTCGGGAGTATGTATTTCAAAAAATGGGGAACGAATGAATCAAATGCAAGGAAAAAATTAGGGAGATAAAAAGTATCACGTGAAAGGGATATTTTTCTGTATTTTAATTTACTTCACTATATACTGTTCAGCAATGGATTCCGAGACTACCACTTTTGGAGGATTTTACACCGGAAAGGGGTGTCAGAAATAAGTCATATGAGCTCATTTCCGGAGTTCTTTGTTAGATCACGTTCAGTAAAATGTAAACATCACCCTTCCATTCTCACTTTCCCCCTATTTTGGTTAAAATAACTCCTCCCGGCGCATGCGCAGAAGGGCGGAGGGTTTCCGAATCCGTTGCTAAACAATATGTCTTACTGCTACAGTGCAGAATTCGAATAATGTGCAAAAATTATCTGGGTAATCTGCAGATTAACTTGGTAGATCCGTTTAAGTGCGGAAAATCGTTTAATTTCTCACATTTTCTCTAAACAATTCAGAAATAACAGTTTGAACTCATAATCATTACAAATCACTGTAATCCGTACTTTAATCAGAACTTTACCTAATAGGCACTCGTTAAAGTGAACAAAAAGATATTTGCTTGAACAACAGCAACGTTTTTGGACACTTATATTATTTCTCAGACAAAGACAACTAGATAATACTAGATACCACTATTAACTGAAAAACACTCTATACTGTTATTCCAAAAAATTTTAAGTAATTTCATGCAATAATCAGGAGATAGTAAATAAAAAATGCTGAGAATTCTTGAGACATAATAATATTTATTCACTGACTAATTTAATATCAAGTAAGGAAAAAATACTGACAATTGTTAAAACGCAATGTTATTTATTTGATTTTCCATATTTGAAGAATCAAGTTGACATAATAAATAAATGAACAGAACAATTGATACATTCAGTTAGGGAACAAAGTTGATAGAATCAATAAATCAACAAAATAACTAATATATTCTATCAATGAACAAAGTTGAATACAAAGATTTCTTTAAACGGATTTGAAAGCAAAAGAAGAAGGGAAAGAAAAAGAGAAAAACAAACTTTTGACTTTTAATGATTCGGAATATTTTAATGTGCACATTACCTAGGTAATGTGAGGAGAAATTTTATTTTGTAGATGATTCCTCTCTTCAACGGAACAAATCAGGTAATCTGCAAATTAGTTAGGTAATGTGCACATTAACGGCTTTCGAACTTCAAGAGTAACATATCGTTGATTTAACTGATAAGTGAGATGTTTTTAATAATATATTTGGTGGCATGAATAGGATTCCTATATCACTTACAATTCGTCATTAAGACGAATTACGGCTGCAATTAAATTATATTTGTATCAAGGATTGTTTTTTCTATCTTCCCCTATCTTTCATTTTCTATTTTATCCCCCTCATCGCTCATTTTCCCCATTTGATTCCTCTCTTTAGCGAAACAAATCAGGTAATCTGCAAATTAGCTAGGTAATGTGCACATTAACGACTTTCGAACTTCAATAGTAATATATCGTTGATTTAATTAACAAGTGGGATGCTTTTAAGAATTGGTGGCATGAATTGGATTCCTACATCAGTTACAGTTCGTCATTGAGATGAATTACGGGTGCAATTAAATTATATTTCCATCAAGGATTGCTTTTTCTATCATTCGTTTCTCAATGTTTTTAAATGCATACCACCGAGATTTGGTGTGCAAATGGCTACTGGGTTTCTCTCGGCAATGCCCTGAAAATGAATCCGTTAATTCTTACCACACTGCGTTTTTTACTTTAGAACTATTAGCTATACGAATGAATCAAATGCAAGAACTATTTAGAATATCTTTACAGATGTAGTGCAATAGAGGTTTTATGAAAAGAAGCGTAATTATCAACTATAAGAATTTTCATTCATCGCATCCCCCCCCAGAATCAGAACAACGTAATCTTTAGCATCTTAAAGATACTAAACAGAATTTATTTCTTTAACTATTTCTCTAAATATGTATAGGTGCCTGTATGTGTATGACAGGACATTGAAATGAATAGTTATATAGTTTTAAAATTGACTTTAAATTTTCTTTTTTTTTCCATTATTGCGAACTTTTTTAAAACAATTAATTTTGTATTCTTTAACACAATTTTTATGAAAAACAGAAGCAACAAAATCACTCAGTCTGAGCTATAATCCATGAACGCAACATTTTTGTGTGTGATTTTTCAGATCCCAGGAGTAATTTCGTCCAATAGTATAAAATGCGTATCAATTAATACATCATCATGTTTGACTTAAGAAATTCTCCATTTTCAAAACTTGAATTTTGAATTATCCTCCAAGCTTGATAGACAAAGAAGCATGCTAAAAATTATGCAGTCAACATGAAACTAAAATTTGTCCCCATTCAAATTGATAATCTATTGTTGCACAAAGTCTTACTGTGGGTGTATGGTGTAAACAGTCCAACACGCAGGATAATGGAGAATGAAGATTTATTTACAAATATACAGGAAAACACGTAGCACAGGTACAGGAAACAATAGTTCTTGCACAGATTACCAATGTAAACAAACAGACAACAATTCGCAGGTAATAACAGTTCAGCACTTTGTTATCTAACAACACAAACAGTCAGCAAATAACTAATAACTAGTAGACCATAACTGCACCTTCAATAGCGCTCAACTTACCAGCTCGCACTGCTTGTAGAACTCCAAAGGCCTTCGTACTCCAAGGCGATCCCAGTCGATAAAAGACCCAGACGAACAACACCACTCTGATCTAGTCGCCGTCCTTAAATATTCTTTCCGACAGGCCGTTACGTCACATGGTGTTTTCTCGCGTATTCCCTTTCCTAGTAGAAATATCGAGAAAAAGGTTGCATTTTCGGGATTCATCTATTTGTCGCCAAGGTCAGGGGTACCATAACAGTCGCTGAGGTCACTCCATGCTTAACCTTGTAAAACTCTCTTCCCAACCATAAGACTTGCATTGCTGGGAAGCGACTTTCCATGTTTGTAACACTGCTCCCCTCTTCAAAGACTGACGTCCCGGCAGTCTCTTTACATTCAATTACGATCGGTAGTCCAGTATGGTTCTAGCCGATTAAAGTGAATAAGTTTTGGCTTGGCGTTGGGCGACCTCTGAACTCTATAGACAACATCATTCAGTTTCTTGACTACAGTATAAGGTCCTTCGCATTTCTGCCGCGGTTTCGTACTTAGACCTCTTCGTTGCTTCGGGTTACACACCGAGACTAGATTACACTTCTTGAAATGGTGTTCTGTTGCTCCGGAGTCGTAATGAGTCTTCTTGCGTACCCTGGACAGTTTAACTCGCTCTCTGTCAGACGTCTGTACGCTTTCCAAACGTGCCCCCAACTTATTCAAGTCTTCGTTCGGCGAGGAAGGCGTATCTCCCGGTCGTCCAAAGAGAGTCAGTGACTTGAGTTTTTCTTTAAAAAAAAAGGGTTGAATCAAAAACTTGCAAATAAATTTTATCAAACCTTCCCCTCAATCTAAAATTCAGCAATCTTTAAAATTCCAAACTACGATATAAATGACAGTTAAAATAAGAAAAACCTCTGTTTCACCGTCCAGCCGCGCATCCCGTTAGTAAAGTTGTCACGGCATTGCGTTTGCAATTCAATGTTCCGTGGTTCGGTCCCTGCGTGACAAACTTTTTCTCCGAATGTTTTCACTCGCCATTATTACCGTCTTCTAATTATCTCATCATTTTAGTATCACCTTAATCAATTTATTTTTAATCCTTGAAAATTAAGAACTTCCAAAAAATCCTTACACATTTTTCTTATATATTCCTAAGCACTTTTTTTCTCCACCTCTTTGCCGCATGACTAATATTTTCCATAGTTTAAGTTTCAGATATTATTTTCCTAAAACTTATGGAAAATAAATTTTTTACTAGATTTTATTCCTTTTTCCAAACATGGTATACTATCCGATAAATTTAAAATAGCTCCTAATGTAAATTTCATCTCTCAAATTTACAAGTGTTCTAAATTAAGAAAAGAATAAAAACTGTTCTCTAAAACACTGTTTCATTAGTGTACTAAATAAGTAATTTTTTATTTTAATTATTTTCTACATTTTAGTTTTTAATTTAGAATTCTTTATTATAAATATAATTTTTCTAACAATTTCTTCTTAAATTCATAAGCAGATGACGCCACTGGCATAAAATAAGTTAATCGGTTAACTGATAATAGAATTCTGAAAGAATTAAAATAGTGTAGTGTCATCAAGAAAACACGAATGTGCAAGTTAACAGAATGGAAAATACCTGTAAATAACATTTTATCCGTTACTACTGTACCTGCAATTAACGTTTCATCTGCCCGTGCAGTACATACAAATAATATTTTATTCAATAACTGCAAATAACGTTCTATTCGATCGCACAGTGCCTACAAATAACGTTTTATTGGAACGCATCGTACTTGCAAATAAAGTAGGCTAAGGTTCAGGGCCCAAAAATTTTATTCCTTCTTGATTAAGGTGAAAGCATTAAAAGGAAATAAGCTTAAGATTTTTATTTATTCATAATATTGTCTTTTTTATGTTCATAGTGCTAAGATGTCACACCACAATCTCTTTATTAATAATATTAAATCTAATTTGTTACTGGAATTATTTTTTAGAATAATTATATTTGTTTTAATTTTACAACTCTTATTTATTTGTTTATTAATGCATTTTCATAATTTTCTTCGTAAGTTTTATTTGAAGGAAATTATCTTTTTTGAGGCTAAAAAATTTTATTATGTATATATATATATATATATATATATATAAAGATGTTACAATAATTGTGCTAGGACACGCAGTGTCTTTATTGTAGCGAGCGAAGCGAGCAGTGTTTGTGTTCCAAACCTGGGAGGATTGCAACTCAATCCTCCTGGGGGTTGGTGAGATTTAGCGAACAGGGCGCAGAGCCCCCTAGTTTAATGTAATTCAGGTAAGTTTAAATATTTCAAAATGTTTTGGGATTAGCAAGACTTTCCTAATTATTGATGCATCGTAATTTCAGTGCTTCATTCACGTAAATTCATCATATATGTATGAGAACAGACATACACGGTAATAGCAAAAATAAATTGCCGAAATTCGAAGTATGCCCGGCATATTTTAAACAGGGGTGCATTCGACGAACTGAACGACGAAAAATATTCTTAAAATGCTCTTAGTTCAAAGTGAAAAGTTAGAATTAAGTCAATTAACTAAAAAAAGCTATGAATGCAAATTCAGTATGGATTTTTTCCCCCTTAACGTCTGGGTTTATCGTTCAGGATTAAAATGTTTCCAGTTTCAAAAATAGTAAGCTCAGAGATGCAACTATTACGAATGTTATCTATGACGAAAGCCAGTAGTTCAGGTGACAAAGTTTGTCGGGTCGGCGAAAGAAAACAGATGATAATAATATATGCAATGCTATGAAAGAGACTATTACGCAATATTGTTCGTAGTACCGGGGTAATAATTTTTATCAGACACATTAAGTAACGTATCTGAAAAAAAATAATCCTCAAGAGCTTATCTACTGCATTCTTAAGCTTCGTCTTTCACTTTCGGCTTTCTTTTTATTAATTACTAAATACGAATTTTTCAACAAAATAAAACTCCCCGGTATTAATTAGTTATAAATGAATCGCTTCGCTATCAAAGAGGAGGGAAAATGCAGACAATGAGCGGTGACGGAAGAGTTGCACAAACTCAATTATGTGTAGATATGACTGATGGTAATAGAAGCAGATGGTTTCAAATTTTCAAGTGAGTCTCAAAAGTCATGATTCATTATAATGGAAAATGCTTCTGTTACCTAGCAGCTGCAAATGAGTGCATAAATATTTTAGTATAAATGGAATAATATTATACCGTCCATTGGCACCTAAATATTTGTTTTAAAATTGCATAAATTGGATTTCTTAGTTGTTCCATAATTTATTTAAATATTTTGTCTTAATGCTTATTTAATTCTTTGAACAGAAGCGTACAAAATTTAAAAGGCGAAAATTTCGCTACCATTCATATGTTAAAATCTTCTTAGATCAGCGTTTTTTTAACAGCATTAAAAGCTGTCTAATTAATATGCTAACTATGACATCAAAACTTAAAATATTCTGTTAAAAACATTGAATCTTTGTTACTTAAAAAAAATGAGCTCGATTAATTTTCATTAGGGAAAGGATCGCATTTTTCATAACCAATATACATATCAATCAAATTTTACCTTTTCCTTCGTGTCTTAATCAAAATAACGACGAAAAACGGGAGGGAATATAAGTCTCTATTTCTGATTTAATTTTCGAACGTGCGATAACAGAAATGTTTGATTTATTAGAATGAAACAAAATCTTCAAAAATGGTTTTTCAAGCACCATCATGACAGAGCAGAAACCCATGGGTTATGTTTGAACAAAATGAACTTCAAAAACCGTCTCTTCGATCGGCAGAGGAAAACCCATCCCATTCCCATGACATCAATGAAAATCGAATCTCAGTTAAATACAAAAACAACGAACTACATCTTAAAATATGGACCAGCAAGCCCCCTTTTGCCCATTATTATTCTTTTCCTAACTACCCCTGCCCCAAACACTTTTATTCTCTCCCAACTACGTCCCTGTACAAGATACGGTTAGAAGAAACGACAAGTGTGGGTGGATTTAGTGCTAAAAGCAATGTACGTGCTGGTGATATACGGAGAAATATCAAGAAATTCCTTTTCCACGGTGTGCCCTCAGGCAATTGGGATATCTGAGACAACATTAAATAACTCCTGTCCCGCTCACCCCTTATTCCACCCCCCTCGATTCCCCTTCTAAACAGTTAACTCAGAACACGTGCGTTACGTAGCAATAATGGAGGTACAGCCATGATAAAAAGTGCCTTCCTGCTTTGCTGGTTTCTTTTGTTGTTGTTGCTTTGCTGTTCTTGTGCCCAACCTTATTACTTCTATTTGAAATCGAGATAATTTTTCGGAGTGTTGCTTTGATAAGCAAGCGAAGTCATCGCGCTCTGAGAATGTGTGATCAGCGATGCACAACTAACAGAACAATGATCA
Source organism: Araneus ventricosus (assembly GCA_013235015.1). Lineage (NCBI taxonomy): Eukaryota > Metazoa > Arthropoda > Arachnida > Araneae > Araneidae > Araneus > Araneus ventricosus. The sequence continues at coordinate 50,973 of BGPR01000428.1, read as the reverse complement.
AGTTATATTAGTTTAGAAATTTACAAACTTGTTGTAAACTTGTAACCAGGAATATAAAATCGTTAGAGTATTATAAGTTAGGTTGGCATTAGCTACTTTTGAGTGCATTATACAGGAATAATGGAATTAGTGCCATGATAAAAAGTGCTTCTTTTTTTATTGTTTTGCCCTCCGTTTTCTTTTCCGTTGCTGTCGCTGATTTCCTGTGTCCCACCTTATTCTTGCTGTTTAAAATCTAGATAATTTTTTTAAGTGTTCCTCCGATGAGTTAATCAACTTGTCATATTCTGAGATAGGAGATCGGTCTGCAAAACTAACTAATTGGTTAATGGGTTTAGTTATATTACTTCGGAAATTAAGAACTTCTTTTAATACATTGCAATCATTGGAATATCACCAAATAGCGAGATGTTTCTGTTTTGTCTTCATACACTGAAGATAAGTGAGCAGTGTTGCATAACTAACAGGTCAATGGATTTAGTTATATTAGTGTTGGAATAAAAAAAACGAGGTTTTTGTACTTTACTTCTGAGTTAATGCCATATCAGATGAACTGAAGATCAAAGAACTTGATGATAAAAATGTTTTTCTCTCTTTGCCTTTTTTTTTGTTGCTCTTGTCCCATATTAATATTATGATTTGTAAACGAGAATATTTTTCCAAGGATCACAATGTTGGTAAACATCCCAAGTCACTATGCTTGCAAAGTTGTTGATGAATTTTCATTCCTGGCAGAACAATTAAATCAATTTTAGAAATAAATCGTTTTTGGAAAAAATATGTTGGTTTTAATAGATTTGCAGTCTTGGCGTATGATCAATTAGCTACTGTTTTTATTAATATTTTAACAAACTGCTATTCGCTCTCGGGTGAGTACTTTTACTGAATTTTGTTCGAAAATAAAACAAGTGCTTGGTTTGGAAATTATAATTAGTTTATGGATAAGTGTAAAACGTTAGATGTTTGCATTTGTAACTGAAGTCAATCTGTCCAACTTAATGACATAAAAATGCTTCATTCCTGTTCTTATATTAACTCTTTCAGTATCCACTGAATTCTGATCGCTACTCTGATCTGCAGTAAATGTCTTGTTCAGACTGGTTTAGTTTTTAATCCAAGATTTAAAATAAAAAATTATTATTAGTTAGGGGCGGTTTTGTCGGTTAAAGTCCTTCTTTCTTTGGATAATTCTTAAAATTCGCTTTGACAGAAATGACGAATTAGAACTTGTTTAAATACGTATTTTGTACTCCCAGACATGACACCCCTTTAGAGAGGCAAATTTTCCGTTGAACGTTGGGTGACCGCTGTAGAAATGTTTCGATGTATTATATACTAGCCGCCTTCGGCGAACACCTTGTTCACCAGGAATATAAATTCAATAGAATTTCTTATGCATATTTTGATATTCATGGCTCCCTTAACAAAGTAATTTTAAGCATCAAATTGTGATAGACATTTAACCCGTGTTCTTTTAGTAACTTCGCATCTGTTCTGTTCATTGTCTACGTGAACGTCCCTAATGGAGTCAAGTAACTGCACCTGTCATCTAACATCTAATTCCACATCGTAGGCACCAATTTCACTTTCCTTCCCTTATGCAAAATGCGCGTTTGATTTCCATATGAAAATGGCGCGGTACAATTTACGTGCAGCATGTTAGCGGGATTAAAACATGCTGATAAAAGAACTAAACAAAGCAACCATAATCATTCAACTTACTGGATATATTTCCTAATATACTTACTACCTTAGAGGACATCGTTTACAGATTTCACAGAAAACTTGATGAAACCATGAATGAAAGTAAAATCCAGTAGAATATTACCTTAGCTTTCAACAATGGAAGTGAAACACACAATATTATTTGTGTAAACACTGTCAACGGTGTGAATCACATTGCAATAACGAAAAGTATTGTAAATTATTCCTAAAATTATATTTACAAATTAATTAAAATTAGAGAAAAGAACTGTACAACAGTTTAATTGATATCATTAAAAATATAAGTTTGTGAATCTTCAAATGATGTAGAAATCATTTTTGTGCAATAATATTTTCGGAAATTATCAAGGAAAAACGCCAAAATTTCGATTAATTTTTGATTAATTAAAATTTTAAAAAATAGCTTCGAAGTGTACATTTCCACCCACCAAAGTATGCTTGAGTCAAATTCCGTTTCTCAAGGTTCAGCGGTCTGCTATGTAGAGCCGTAGCCGTCGATTGAGTGCCAACCCACACACACACGCACGCACGCACACATTCTCCTTTATTTAAGTAGAGACTAGCAGAACCCGCCGTGCTCCGAACTGGCCCCGCCACCTCGACGCTTCCCGACTCGCAAACGCTACATTTTTCAGTTTTAAATACTGCATATAGATTAGTACAACAGGATATAAAACGAAAAATCCGCATTTCAGTTCTAATACTTTGCACAACTTTTCCTAAAAGTTTTCAGAACCATAAATGTAGTATGATATCGCTCTAAATAAAGTTTCCATGCCCTAAAATAGGTATTTTGCACTTTCTTAAAGCGCCCTATAGTTGAAGCTCGTACTGATCAAAAATACTATTTTAAATTTGCACAATACACGTGGAGCATTCTGATTGGTTAGCTATGCTTGCAAAGTGGGAAGATGAATTGGCGAAATCGGTCCAATTGTTGAGACTGGGGACCCAGTCAAGGTGTTTCCCCATAGAGAATGTACAGTGAATGTAGTGTATTTTCGATTTCTCTCGAAAATTGAGGGTGATGGGGGATATGTCTAGACATCATAAGCTTTCATGTGAAATAAAAATTGTCGAAATTGGTCCAGCTGTTAATGCTGGGGAACTGTCTAATGGCTTTTATCCAAAGAGAATGTGCAGTGGAGAAGTATTTTTTCGGATCGAAAATGGAGGATGGTATGGGGTAGGCGACGAATGATGATATATTTACACGTCAAAAGTATCGATATGAAATAAAAATTATCGACATCGGTTCAGGTTTGGAGCTAGGGGACTGGTCCTCTAATTTTGCCAATTATTTTCAATATGTAGATATGCATTTATAGGTTTAAAAATGGTAATAATTATTTTCACTTGTTTCGGCTATTATTTTATTTTGATCCGAGATTTAGATAATAATCTGCAATTTTTTTTCCAATACCAGTGCAGTAAGCTTCAATTGCTACGAGCTTTATGCTCATAATTCTTCATTTTCTATTATTGCTTGTCGTTCCGACAGACAATTCTTACTGCTCTGACATTATACAAATAACTAATTATTCCAAATAATTATTATACTTGAATTCGCTAATAAATACTTAATTACCTTTCATAAAATATAAAATTAATTATTGTGTGTTATTTTCAAATTATCTGAATTAAAAAAAAAATTGCTTGCCCTCCTGTCGTAGATGCCTTGCCTCCCCGTCGGAAAATTTCTGCCGCCGCCTCTGTTATCAATTTATGGATAAATGTAAAACGTTAGATGCTTGTATTTCAAACTGAAGTGGCTCTGTCCTGCTTAACGACATAAAAATGTTTCATCCAAGTTCTTACATTATCACTTTCGTTATCCACTGGTTTCTGATCGCTACTCTGATCTGCAGTAACTTATGCAGTAAATGTCTTGCTCAGACAGGTTTAGTTTTTAATCCGAGATTTAAATTTTTCCCGAGAACGTCGGTTGCAAAATAAAGCCCATGGTGCTATCTCTTTACATATTATTTAGTCACGCAAAAACAAAAGTAAATAGTTTGTTTTTTGCACCAATGTTATTTCCTGTTCAAATTTCTACATACATTGTACAGTATAAAAAAATTTAACAGTGGATATTAATTCAATCAAATGCTAAGCTGTCTTTATTTATTCCCTCCCCCTTTTTTTCAGTTGCTGCTTTTGATCACCAAAAATTATCCCTTCAAATTTACCATGACAATGAGTGAGTATTTTAAATAAATTTCGGTTAAAATATTTAATTTAAAAACGAATTAAAAAGTGTATGCATAACACCCAAACTGTGTATGATATGCAGAGTTAACCCTTCTTTGCATGATGGTGGAAATTTCCATCATAACATTGAATGCCCAAAAATTATATAAAAGAACAAGTTCACTTTAAGTTGATCGTGTCTGGATACCTTTTTAATGTCCATTGCATAAAAAAAAACATAGCTGTCAAAAATAAGCAAGTGTCACTATCAGTAAAACGAGCTTGAAGTTGTCATTCCGCTGTTTGTTGTAGTTGCAATAAACGTATGATTTCGTTTTTAATTTTTTTTTATTATATTTGAGTTTCTATTGCTAAAAAAGTGATGTGGATGAAAGGTTTGTAACATGTGTTTCTGTTATTTTTAGAGCAATTTCTGAAAAAGTTTGTGTTTAATCTAACTTTGCATGATGATGGAAATTTCCATCATATTGTTTTTTGCTAAATTTATACTAAGATTTTTTTAATTATTTTTCCTTTAATTTTGAACATGAATTATATCACCTTGATTTATTTCACCAATAAAGAAAAAATCATGCAAAGAAGGGTTAAGAACGAACTAAGTACTAATACTAAGCATAGTAGTGAAACAGCGGATTAACAAACATCCCAAGAGATGCAAATTTATTCACATCAACTTAAAACAAATTAAAAAGTAAATACAATATTTTCTGTTTATAATGATTGATTAGTTTAGTTATATTAACGTCCCGTTTTGAAACAACATGAGAGCTATTTAGGGACGAACCTCATTATTTGAACCGCGGTCAGATGACGAGGACGACACTTGAGAAAATCTGAAATATTTCTTAAAACTCATTATCGTCGCTGAACATGTTTAGAAAATTATCGTAGCGAAATTATGCAAAATCCATAACGAATAAACACTTTAATCCGTTCTCTTGGATGAATTAAATGCCTATAAACTGTTTCCGATATGGATAGGAAGGAAAAAGATGCTAATATAGGAATAAATTAGAACAAAAACATTATGTAATTGAAATATCAGCAAAAAAATATTGATGCAAGTTCCGTTTCGAAACTGAAATTTTAAATGTATTCATAAAATTAAAGAAATGAAATTCATTTCAGCAACGAAATAATTCATTGAAATAGAATTTTGCTCCTTCTCCTGGTTTTACCCAATTGATACATTATGTAATTGGCTTTAATATTATTTTTGTTTCAGAGCAGAGTATGGTAGCAGATCTTATTCCAGCATATTTCCACATTCGTTTGTCTCTATGTACGCGAATCTGCAGCAGATTTCATTTGCGTAATTATTCCTAAATGCAAGTAATAAAAGTCAGAGTTTGCGTTCTTTCGTTTTCTTAAATGGTGCATTTCACAATTCTTTAAATACAATTTAAACTTACTCTTTAATGTCAATTATGGAAAACTGATCTTGAAGATATTTTAACTGTCGTTTTAAAAGTATTCAATAGATGGCAGCACGTGTTATAGTACCTATGAGACTGAAATTAAATTTATCCAGCTACTTTCAAGTAATAAGAAACTCGTATGCTTGATATTTTTAAGAAGTATTTTGGTTATATGCAAAATTAATTTGAATTTAATCACTTATTTCCCTAAGCAAACCAAAAATACCACTACTTATTTATGAGTAATTTAAAAAAATAAGCATGGTTATAATTCTAATTATTATAAGGCTCAGATGTCCGAAAACATTTTATAAAAGAAATTTTAACTTCCCTTTCAAGTGACCAATAACTTTGTACTGAAAATTGAGTTCCCAGTTGACGTGCCTACTCACAAAGATAGAAATTATAGCAGCACTAAACATATTAACGATTTGGTAGGTGTAAAATGAAAAATTATGAAACTGATGTGGTACGGAATCATTTCCAGGTTTTGTTCCAGGATTTCCCCAATTTTTCTTCAAATTTCTTAACGCCTGTATGTTATTTCAATTCTCGTGAGAAACCACGTGCACACAGCGGTGTATCAAAAGTAAAGGCGCATTCACAAAAGTTGATGCAAAGTTCCAACAACCAGTGGGATGGATGTCGAAAAGATTTCGAGGCCCCCTTGAAGTACGAGGTGAGCACCTCTAGCACCTGTGCGAAAATCCGCCACTGCCAACGACAATTATTCGTTTGAAAGAATATATTACAACTGCTATTGACAGCATTGACTGATACATGCTACAGGAAATTTGGTAAGAATTTCATCAAAGGCTTATTGTATGCTATGTAGCAATAAAAGAGCATATTGACAATGGCGTAGCTAAACGGGACGGAGAGGACGGACCGCCCTTGCGGCATTTCCAAAGAGGCGGCAAAATCAGATGTGCAAGAAAACTATTTTATAACTAAGAAGAGCAGCAGCACTAAGCTCAATCATTGTAAACATAAAAAAAAATAAATAACTAATGCAATTACTTCATAATTTTCGCCTTTTGTCAGTAAATTGCCGATGTGTGAAAGAAAAACTGTGTTGGAAGCGCGATTTCGGAAGTTATCTGAAGAGATCAAGGGCGATCAATTACTTTACTAATAGAATATTTTGTTGCAAAAGTTGCAGCTGCACCATTGCATGTTGGGCATCTAAATTGCTTGCATTCAAAACTTGAATATATCACCTCTTGAAGCATGCACCTTTCACATAAATACATCGACTACCTGTTGCGTAGTAAATCTTTGAAACCAGGGCATTCATTTTGTCTCACCCTGTATTTTATATTCACGCCGCAGCGCCCTCCGAGACTTGCGCCTAGAGCATCGACACATCCTCTGCCCACTCCTCGTCTTGCATAAGAGAATGAGTGTTTCTTCAGTCTTCATAGAACAGAAAACGTTAAAATGTAAAGCTGGGCATTCACGAGAAGTGAGAGCTATTCCATTTAAACCAAAGAGCAGAGGTTTTTTTCCCCCACCCATTCAAGTTAATAGATTAGGCAGGTCACTCACGGAGGCTCCAAAATTTGTTTTGAGAACCCTTGTTTGAGAAGATCCAAAGTCTCAGACTGACTCCCACGCACTTTCCCCCTCCCCACCTCGAAGAATCCAAATTTACTTTTTATAGCCTTCCATTCCATATTCCATTTGGATATCAAATTCGTTTGAATTCCAACAACACAATGTATTTGCGCCAAATTTCATCGGTGTTTTTTTTTTTTACCGACGAAGCTCCTTCCCGTGTTCCAAAATCGGAGGAACAGCGGTGAACGTCCCGCTTAAAGTCGAGGATCACCACCCTCCCGCTAGTGTGACCCAATTTTCATCGGGATTTCACACTGACGAAAGATCTTTGCCTTCCCGTGTTCAAAAATCATGGAGTGGAACAGGTGAACGCCCTGCTTAAAAGTCGAGGATCAGCCACCCTCCCGCTAGTGTGACCAATTTTCATCGGAGTTTCACATTAACGAAAGGTCCTGCCTTCCTGTGTTCAAAAAAAAACGTGGAGTGGAACAGTGGTGAACGTCTCGCTTAAAGTCATGGATCAGCATCCTCTCGTAGTGTGACCAATTTTCATCGCCTTCACACTGAGCGAAAGGTCTTGGCCTTCCGTGTTCAAAAAAATCGTGGAGGAACAGTGGTGAACGTCTCACTTAAAGTCGAGGATCGCTCACCCTCCATGTAGTGACCAATTTTCATCGGGATTTACATTTGACGAAATGCTTGCTTCCCGATGTTCGTAAAAAACGCATTGAGTGGAACAGTGGTGAACGCTCGCTTAAAGTCGAGGATAAAGCACCCTCCGCTAATTGAGCCGCGGGTTTGTATTTGCGCCACATTTCACCAGGATATCACATTGACGAAAGGTTTTGCTTTCCCGTGTTCAAAAATCGATGGTAGAATGAACAGTGGTGAACGGTCTCGCTATCGAGGATCAAGCTCACCTCCCAAGCTGTGTGATCAATTTTTTCATCGGATTTCACATTGAGAAAGGTCTTGCCTTCCCAAATTCAAAAATCGTAGAGGAACAGTGGTGAACGTCTCAGCAGAAGATCGAGGATCAGCCACTCCTCCTGCCAGTGATCACTCATCGATTTCACATTGACGAAAGGTCTTGCCTGTCTCCCGTGTTCAAAAAAATCGTGGAGTGGAACAGTGGTGAACGTCCCGCTTAAAGTCGAGGATCAGCCACCCTCCCGCTAGTGTGACCAATTTTCATCGGGATTTCACATTGACGAAAGGTCTTGCCTTCCCGTGTTCAAAAAATCGTGGAGTGGAACAGTGGTGAACGTCTCGCTTAAAGTCGAGGATCAGCCACCCTCCCGCTAGTGTGACCGCGGAGGTTTGTATTTGCGCCATTTTTCACCGGGATTTCACATTGACGAAAGGTTTTGCCTTCCTGTGTTCAAAAAATCGTGGACTGGAACAGCGGTGAATTTTAATATTTTGGTTTTCTTTCATACAATTTATGAATCAATATTTTTTTTATTTACATTAAATGAAAATCAAATAGAACGCTTCATGATAGTTATGAAAAAAATTGGAAATGGATATAAAGAAATCTATAAACATCCCATGAAATGGAGATCAACAACGAGACATAATTTATGTTCTTTGGAATAACAATAATAATATAGCATTTTGGAATAATAACAATATCTAACAGGCACACTTCTGATGCTTCTTTATAGTGGTATAAAATATTGCGCTCAAGAGAAAGTCAATAAAATCATAATTTACAACAAATATCCTACAGAATTTTGCCTTCAGTCGATTGAAAATCCTTCAGAACTCGAAATTCGTCGCTTAACAAGCAACACCACCAATCTCAATTTTTTGTAATTTCAAAGAGGAAGAAACCAATGCAATTTTTCGTAACCAATAACGAATATTTCTGAATTTTTTTAACATCTGATGGGACACATATGGTCTCATGTTCATATCAGATGTGAAAAGAATTCAGAAATATTCGTTATTGGTTGCGAAAAATTTCAGTTTTTTTCTTCCTCTTTGAAATTTCAAAAAATTGAAATAGGCGGGGTTGTTTGTTAAGCGACGAATTACCACCCTTCAGTGCTACATATTCATTTCACTTAAAGGAAAACGGCACATGGTGATGGAAAAACGACCTCTATTCAAAATCTCACACCACGCAAACGTAACTTTCTGAAATTTAGAAAGTTACCTTAAGTAGAAAGTGGAAGAAATGGTTACGTAGAAAGTGCGATAATTAAATTTTGCTAATTGTTCCGAAATTTCCTAAGCTTTGATATTGAGCGCAAATAGTGCCTCAGCAATTTTCCATACCTTAAACACTCGAATTTTTAATTCTTCTTTCAATTAAAAAGTCAAACCTTTCTTAGATGTGTAGTTACAGAGATGAGTTGCGTCATCGCTGTACTCTTTTACCGTTAGTACTGCTACAAAAGTGCATTACAGGGTTTTTCTTCGTATTTTAATTGTATTACCATGACAACAGGGTTACAATTGATTGCATGACTGAACTGTTGGAAATTGCAATTTTTTACTTACGCAAATCTAAAAACCAGTTTTTTCCATCGATAAAACACATTCAACGCTTAAAATTATCTTCAACAATAATCATTTTTGCAATGCAAAAGAAACAAAATGATGCAGTCACTGGCGAAAAATTTATGCACCTAATATAACAGTGAGAGAGGTCTTCGTAATCTAGACACACGTTTTAGAATTAAAGCAACTTCCTGTTTGATAAGATTCAAAAGGACATATTCTGATATCAGCATTTATTGTTAACGATGTAAGATAAAAGAGAAAAATTAAGGAAAACGGTTTCTAAAAGGCTGACCATGAAATTCAACGCTGTCGTAAAAAAAGTGGGAGCGTTCTCACCTTGACTTTCTCGTACACTTGCACAGTATAGCGCATTTTATATTTAGCATCATGCTGCAGTGAAAAGAATCGAGTATGCATTTTGGACCTCTTCTTGTGGCCCGTTTGGAGGCCGCGGTAACTTTGGGGCCGGAGGGGCCCAGGTTCGGAACCCGATTCCACTGAAGATCCCTCATGTATTACACCTGTTGCACGCTAAATCATACTTAGGGCGGCAAACGTCCTACCGTTGGTGTGGTGCGGAAGCTTCGGGAGGGACGGCCAGCTCAGGTGCCATCCTCGTCATCTGACCGAGGTTCAAAATTACAAGATCCGTCTCAAAATAGCCCTCGTGTTATTTCAAAACGGGACGTTAATATAACTAAACTAAACTAAGCCGTGGATCGATTGGGTAAACAATTTGACATAGACCCACAGATTTGGTGTAAAGATAATGCATCATTATTTGTCAATCTAGCCCACTGCATTTTTGAGTTATCACGTCCACATATACGCGAATAGACAGTCATCCGATAGATGTATTCAGTCTACAGTTTGATATATAGATCTATAATTTATTCGAGGATAAAATGGCATGCCGAATTTCATCCATCTAGATCGTTGCGTTTTTTAGCATGCATTTTTTTGCGTATTCGCATGAACTCGTATGGACAGACAGGCAAACTTTCCGCTGAGTATTTCGTCCAAAATTTGACAGAAATCTACAATTTTGGTGTAAAAACCATAAACCAAATTTCACTATGTTTTTGACTGCATCCACACAGAAAGTTATCATCTCAAAAAAACATCAAGTAATTTTAAAAGACAGTGGTTTAAATCTTTACACTTTAACAAAAATGCAACTTTTAAAATTCGGAAAATATTTCATGTAAGTAATTACATATGCAATAGACTTTCCCATGAGTATGGGCATACTTGACTTTCTTTCTTTTTCCTCTTCACAATTATGTTACAGAATACGGTTGTTGTTGTTTTTTTGTATCGGCTTTTTCGTTCTTTTTTTTAATATCCAAAATTGTGTTATAGAAATTGATTGTTGTTGTTTTTCTTTTTTCAAATTTGCTTTCTTTTAAGATTTTTTCCTGTCTCTCTTTTCTAAATTTTATCTCAGACACTTTATTATTTTTACATTTTATTTACAATTTAGTAGATTTTATTAATTATTCATATTTTGCTTATTTAATGTATGTTTCAGTTTTGTTTGTTATTTACATTTGTAATTATTTATTAAGTTTGCAGTTTGTATTTCATTGTATTTATTTTGACATTTGTATTTTGTGTTGTATTACTTATATTGTATTATGTTACTTATATTTTTTGGCATTGTATTACCTAATTTTTTGTATTATATTGTATACTTCTATTATATTGTATTGTATTGTATTGTATTGTATTACTCTAATATTTGTATTGAAATTTTTCTTCCCGCCGTCTAGTGACATGCTTTACACCCTTTAGAGGCAAGATTGGAGTGGGCAATAATAATAATAATAAACCAAATTTCATCTGTCTAGCTTGCTGGTGTTTTGAGATCTGTTCAGAGGCAGAAAGAATTCCAAAAAATATATTTTTCGAACTCGGGAGGTCTAAAACGTGTAGATGCAGTAAAATCTCGAGGTCAAATTTTTTGACGCTTATAATACTTTCTCTGTCTATATTTCGTATACGAGAAAGTGAATAGAATGTCGTCGTTTAACAAACACCGCCTATCTCATTTTTTTGAAATTTCAAAGAGGAAGAAAAAATTGAATTCTTCGCAACCAATAACGAATATTTCTGAATTCTTTTCACATATGATATGAACATGAGATCTCATGTGTCCCACCAGATATTAAAAAAAACAGAAATATTCTTTATTTGTTGAAAAAAGTTGAGTTTCTTCTTCCTCTTTGAAATTTCAAAAAATTGAGATAGGCGGTGTTGCTTGTTAAGCGACGATCTTTAAATTTAGCTTTCGTTTCATTCGGTTTTAAATGTGGTCGTTGTTGAATACCATGTCTAACCCTTTTTGAACTATTCCTTTCTTTATTCTATTTATTCAGTGGTATCAATAAATACCACGCTGTGTTTTTTATTTAGTGGTTTCAAGAAAATGCGCATTACACAAACTCCAATTAAAGTATTGCATGACAGAAAATGGACATCCATCAAACAAAGAATTGGAAAAAAATTTAAACACTTAGTCTTAAAAACATTAAAAGACATATTACGAATTTAAAAGCTGTGTACACTGAATTTTGAAAACATTAAAAAAATATACTAAGAATTTAAATTTTGTAAACACCTAATCTTAAAAACATTTAAAAAATAGTCTAAAATTTGCAGACAATTTTAAAAATAATGAAAAACATATTAAAAATGTCAAGAAAACTTATTAAAAATTTTATGAAATTTATATAAAAGAAAATGTAATTAAATTTAACAACAAAATTTTAAAATAGACTCTTTTTTTCTGGTTTAAATAACCTCAAAGCTTTAAAAACAAATTTTTTGTAAGCAAGTATATCAAAAGGATGAAATAAAATTAGTGTGTAATTCGTCTTAATAATACGTCCTTTATTTTAATGTACCCCTTTAATATATCCTATAATAACTATAGTAACATTTTCAAATAAGATCAATTTAGTTTACGTCAAATCTGTTGTCAAAAGTCCAAACGTTAATGAGGTGCAAAGATTATCAAAAAAGTAAATCCCTTCTTTGTCAGCGTCGCATGTCATACATTCGGCTCTTTGCGCCCTTACGCTATTTAAATCGGTAATGAAGTCAACGTAACATTTAATTTTAAGTATAAAAATCATCTGGTCACACTTAAATGTCTCAAATATCCTTTACCATCTTAAATAAATTGAAATAATCAAAAATATATCAAATGGGTGGTGGCATCTAATTAGGAGGTTTAAAAAAACGTAAGGGAAGGGGTTAATGGATCAGGAATCGTTCTTGCCATGGTTCAAAATCACGAGATCAGTCTCTAATATCCCTCGCGCAAAAAAGACAGAATTACGGAATAATGTATGATCTGAAACACCAAACAAATGAGCAGGGGGATATACGAAGATGCAGGAATGACAAAATAATGGGTTGAAATTTTCTTTGTGTGCGTGATACTTCACACTTGAACAGTGCTTGTACATGTCCAGTTTCACAGCAACTGCTCAATGTTCTTGCTATTCGCAGTTATATACTCTTTACAACGGCAGTGCATCGATAGGCAAACCCTTTTGAAAATACCCAGCATTTCGTGGACGTTTGCAATGGCGATGGAAATTCTTGCAACGAGGTCAGCATGTATAACATCCAAGGATTTGTAAACCGTTGCACATGTCTCCAAACACATTTGGAACTTGAAATGAGTAGCACTAATATGCAACTACAGCCTAGCGAACTGCATCCTCTACCTTATCCGGTTGAAGTATCCGGACATGCTTTCCCATGCGGTGTTTGGTTTGTTTTTGGTTTCCTACCTTCCCTATCAGTTCGTACATTGAATTTTAAATTTACTTGTAGAACCATTTTTTTAAGAGTTATGGCAGAATTTCGAATGCATAATTAAAAAATCTCGCTTTCGAGTCTGGCCTCCAACAACGATCTATTACGTGCATTGAAATGATGTATAAGGGTCGCCGAAATGAAAGTGGGAGTCCGGTTCTAACGGCATTATTCCAAGCGGTAGAGCTTTTAAATATCTCTGGTAAACGGCTGTGAATATCAGGAAAAATCTGTTATAAATCAGTTAATGGAGGTGTGTTATTGAATGAAACAGAGGGGAGAAAACAAGTAACGTCGTGCCAGGGTTTCTTCCAAATAGATAAACATGGCTCAGTTAACCCTACAAACCAAACCAATCTTCCAAATAGACTCTACACGCAGTATAATGTTCAAATCGTAAAAGGTCGTTGATTATCAGAAGGTTCTTACTATCTTTTTTTTAATTTTGAAAAATTCAATTTGATATATAGCCATTTGATGTATAGCCAAGGCCTAAGGCTGTACTTCTCTCTCGGCAGAAATGAGAGTTAGAACCAATGAGATCCCTACTTGCAAGATAAGTCGCATAATCTTCGGACTGTGATTTGTGGGATTTAGCTTGATTTGTGCTAGATTAGCGTTCCAATTAGAAGCTATACAAGTTCTATTGATGACGAACTTCGTACTTTTGGACTATGGTCAGATGACGGGCACGGCATTCGACCGGAACATAACTCTCCAAGCTCCCATTCTAACTTGGGAATTACTCATAAAAGAAACCAAACTGGTGTACAGAGCAGCTAGAAATTCATAAAAGGAAAGTTAGAGTACTAAGAAGGAGAGCACAGAGGATGCTGGAAAATAAAAGGCAAGCAAGGTACCAAGTCTTCAAGAAGGAGAAAGCGAAGTACAAAAGACATATTAAGCAAGCAATGGATATCGGCTGGAGAAAAATCTGCAGCGCAGCCTCCCATCGATATGCGAAGCAGTACAAGACTGTGTTTACGGAAATTAGTTTTCTCATCACAAATCCTATACGTGATAAACGGAGACCCAAAGGTAAGACTGCAGGAGTCAGTACAAAACATTCTGGACCAGATTTTCCTTTCTCCTGCCATTACAACAAATTATAATCTAACCGCCTCAATACAGCCATCTGATCCTCCATCCTGAAGAAATCTCGGTGGTAACAGAGCATCTTCCAACAGGCAAAGCCCCGACTACAGATGGGATCGACAACTTCCTAGTTAAAATCATTCATAAGCGTTTCAATAATATCTTACCAACCCTCTTCAACAAGTGCCTGTACCTAAGCTGCTTCCCGGATTCCTTGAAATTTAGAAACATTATCTTATTCCAGAAAAGAGGAAAAGATCAGCGTCTGTCCTCCTCATATCGTTCTATTTCACTCCTGCCTGCAATAAGGAAGGTGCTGGAGAAATTTATGACTCAGAGACTGACATATCATCTGGAGTTCACAAACAGCCTGAAAAACTGACAACATGGCGTCAGAGAAAGCAAGTCTGTGGATACAGCCATCAACGAGCTAATAAGCAAAATTCAAACAGCAAGAAGAGATAGCAAGCATGTCTAGTGCTCTCTGTTGATATCAAGGGAGCCTTTGACGACTTGCAATACTTAAGAGTTTGGACACCAGCATTTGCCCTATTAACATAAATAGCCTCTTTCACAGCCTTCTTCAAAATAAGAAAGTGACACTACTGACACCCACAAGGTAGGGTCACAAAGGATCAAAAACAAAGTTGCCCACAAGGCTCGTGAAGTAGCCCGGCTCCGTGTAACTTCGTAGCCAACGAAATACTAAATCAAGTTTGGCCGTTCGCATATAAGCCTTCGCAGATGATTTCGTGCTGGTCATCGAAGCGGATACAAAGAAATGCCCCGAAAGAGACATGCAACATGCAATAACCCAGTTCAGCTCCTGATGCTCAGAGAATGAACTTGCCATTTCAACAAATAAAACAAACTATATTTTATTCAGAAAAAGGCAAGAAGTCCCAAGATCACATAAAACGGGCACAATATCTATCGAGTTAAATCCTTTAAGTACCTAGGGATCTACGTCGATGATCGACTCAACTGGCTTGAGCATATTCATAAGCAAGGAGAGAAACACATCAAAATGCAGCAAAGCCTCAAAAAATCGCAGGCGGCAACTGGTGAATCTCTGAAATACACAGGAGGACTCTCTACAAAACGTTAACTGAGAGAATGCCGGCCCACGGATCTTCAGAATGGCGTCTCAATCCAACATACAGAATGAAGTGGAAACTTTCTTCCATTTAGAGGTCATTCCTACTCTACATATCGGAAGCATATCGTACCATCCCAACGTCAGTGTTACAAACGATGCTTGTCATTCCACCACCTACACATGCAATTACAGTTCGAAGCCAGATTTAGATCAATTTATCGCATAAGAATCTCTCTTCCCTCCAAAATTACAGATATCCAACAGCAAGATCTGGAGATGACGGCAACAGGCTGGTATCTTAATCCTTCAGAGCATATCCAACCGAACCAGATCTTGTTGGAAGACGGAGAAGCAAATATAGCCCGAAAGGATATTATAAATATTTTCACAGATGGCTCGAAAACCGAACACGGAGTTGGAGCTGCCTTCTGCGTCTTAACCAAAGGCATCTGTACCTACCAGTGGTCTGCTAAACTCAACTACAACAACACCGTATTTCAAGATGAACTCACTGCACTTCATGAAGCAGTAAAATGCGCATCTCATCTACCAAACCATAATACCCTAGTGCGTACAATTTATGCATGCAATAAATACACGTAGACAATATATCAAGTATCATAGAATCTTTAAATTCAAAGAGCACAAACCAAACAGCAAGACAAATAACCAAAATCCTCCTAACAAATCCAAGAATAAAAGTTTCGTGGGTTAAAGCGCATGCAGGCAATATAGGCAATGAGAGAGCAGACCAACTGTCAAAAGAAGCAACGCAACATGGGCAACTCTACACACTTACTAGGCTACCTAAACCGCACATAAAAGGCCTTCTCCGGAAAAGCATGCTTGAGGAGTGGCAAACTTCCTGGAACAATAGTGATACAGGCAAGAAATTCTATAATATCACGCCCTCAGTTAGTCTTCGTCCCACTAACTGGATTAGAGAGGATGTTATCTTCTTCTCTGAACATGGCCCTTTCCCTGCCTGCCTCAAAAGGTTTCACCTCTCTGACAGCGAACAATGCAGTTGTGGTGGAACTGGCACGGCATTTCACGATGCCACGGAGTGCGCCCTCAAAGTGCCTTGGCATATGAAGAGGTCAGCGCCAAACTTTAAACAAGAATGGCTGAAAACAGTCGCCAATAATCTCGTCGGCAGGCA
This sequence comes from Araneus ventricosus, assembly GCA_013235015.1. Taxonomy (NCBI): domain Eukaryota; kingdom Metazoa; phylum Arthropoda; class Arachnida; order Araneae; family Araneidae; genus Araneus; species Araneus ventricosus. The sequence goes on along the minus strand of BGPR01000428.1, from coordinate 34,364 downwards.
AAAAACTCGTAGGATAGTGAAATTCATCAATGAAAACAGAGATATCTTCCGACCTCTCTAGCCTTCAACTTTCCAGCGAGCTCATCCAACAAGCTCCAAATGGCCAGACATTCTCCCTCCCCCCCCCCCAAAAAAAAAGAAAGGAAAAACAACATCTAAAGAAAAGAACACTAACACGAAATAATAGTGTGATAGTGTAAATTTCTGTGCTTTATATAGCGTAAATATCTGTTCTTTTTGCCTTTTTGTATTGTTTTTGTCTTAAACAAAATTCTTCCGTGGCTTGCCCATCAAAACATTCAGGGGCCGTTCTCATTGGCCATAATTCTTGGTCTGTGGAGTCTTTATCGTTTGTCAGACTTCAGCTATACTAAGTGATGTGATATTTATAAGATATACGTAATTCTGCATATTTTCAGCAGACTGATATAATTTCATAAATAAAAAATATTTATCATAACACAAACTGAAATTTCAAATAAAATAACAGTTATATAAGAAATATATTGGTTTGACTTACAAAAACTGTAATTAATCATCGTTCAATGAATAAATGTTTCGTTTGTTATCTTTTCGTCTAAAAATTTTCATTTTCTATTAACTGGTTGAATAACTTTATTTTTGATGTTTAAACTAATCATATTCTTCTGGTGTTAGAATTTAAGGTATGGTAGTATTTAAGATACGATAACCGTGTTAGGCTTCTGACAGAGTCTCGCCTGTTTCATTGGTCATGAATTTAAGTCTCTTTTTCACTGATAAGTTTTTACTTTAGAGCTTTGTGTATATTACATTTGTTCACCGGACAAGCGTTGTCATGGCATATTGAAGGTGTTTGAAGAGTCGGTACCTCCTCAAATGCTGTTCTTATCAGCTTACAATAGTTTAAAAACTTCACTATGTCGAATTATTATCAAACACATAAAAAAACATTTATGTGTTTGATGGTATCATCTGGTTTATTCAAGGATGTCTCTCAAACTTTTCCTTGTATAAAATTTCAGTTTCATTTCTCAATTATTTGTGAAAAATATCATTATTACTTCTAGAAAAATATAACATATTAACCTCTCAGCCTAGGAGCTATATTATCATTCGATAGTTTTCTCCGAGAAGAAAAACCTAAGGAAAAATGCTAATGACTTTTTCGTAGACACAGGAAAAAAAGAATATATCTTCAAGGTACTACAAGAAAAATTCTTCATTCCAAATAAATGGGCCAGAAGTCGAAATATTTTCAACATCTTTCCCTTTAATATTCTCCGAAGGGAAGAAATCTAAAATATTAGCACTTTTCCATTTTAACTCATTACTCTAGGGCAAAAAAAGTACAATCAGCAACAGGCGCGTAGTGTTTGTCACTCTACGCACGATAGTATCATTAAAAAGGAAGCCAGAAACTTTCTTCTTCGGCGTTTATCGTCGAAGAAGTTATAAATTGCTCTTTTTTACGCTCGGTTCAGATAGCTCAGAGTGAGTCCGAAAGATAGGCGTAATTCCCAGCAATGCAGCCAAGAGATAGCTCTCGGATTCATGTCTCCTACTTTCCAAGCCTTGGGTAACGATGCTGGAAGCTGATATCTTTATCTTTGCTGTTCCTGCTTTCGAAATGTATGCGCAAGAAAAAACTGTAATCTTATGGCATTTGGTGTTGCCGATAACGTAGGCCCACGGGATTTTGTCCTCAATTTATCTCCCATTACTGTTCGGCAGTCCTTTCAAAAATTGCTACACGATTTCCCGTCGAGAGTTCGCTTTCGTAACGCCAGGAATTCTGACAGATTGCGCAGCTGGCTAAAATATGTTCCGCATCGAAATATGAAGGAAAGGTTGCAAAAAATTTTTATCAGCCTTTAATGTGTAAATGATGATGCTGGGAATGATACGCGTCGTAAAAGCAGAGCGTTACACCGGGCGTTTGTGTTCAGCTCTTTGTTCTCGAATGTTTCTTAATCAAATTTCTTTCTAATGGATAAATTTGGAAACAGTAATAAATTTCGAATTAACTCTGCGTTGTCTCTCTTTAAAAATGTGATTGCAAAAAAAATTCAAGCCCTATCAAAAAATGAATTAATTTGTAAAAATTATTCTCTCTCTCTGTATATATATATCAAAACAAACAAGAAACAAAAGTCAAAAATTCAAAAACATACAAGAAACAATGGCCAAAAAAAATAGGCAAAAATTTTCATAAATTGAAAAATATCATGGAGAGCCGCTTATCAGGAAGGGAATCGCCTATGATATTAATAAGTGATTTTATAAGTGCTAATTTTATATTATATATATATATAATTAACTATGCAAAATTTAATTATATTTTTAAATTAGCTAACGAAGCACCAAAATGAACGATTTTAAAGCTGGACAAACTTCCTAGAAAACTCATACAGAAGAACAAAATTTAGCATTGTTCTACTAAACAAAAGCTTGTAACTAACCCATGTATATTGAAAAAAACCTCAATCTAAACAGACCAATTTCCACCTAAAAACTGATTATTTGAAAAAAATCAATTCTGCAGGTTTACTTCCATTGTTGTAGTTTTCTCGAAAATGCATCGAGCAGGTTTTTCAAAAATGATGTTGTCATGGCAGATTTCAAAGAATATACTTACAGGTCAAATGACCTCAAACTAAAATAATCTGAAACTCATGGAAGGTTAAGAGAAGTAGGGCTTTCAAATTTTTGGTGCTTGCTGGAGTACATTCTTAAAAATGGAACGGAATTTATGAAGAGAAATAATATTCTTATATTGTAACTAAGTCTTTATCCGATAGCCATTAAAAACTACCACTATAAAAATTGCTCTATTTCTATGTAAAATCTTTCAAATGTATTCAATTTTTACTAGTTCCGACATCCATAATATGTAAAACACAACAGTGGCATAAATTTTCGTATTCTTTTAAATACAGGATGTGACACCAAAGCAAGGAATTGTGCTACCCTGTAAGAAAAAGTTATGTGTGAAATAAGAAAATAGGAGTGGCCTCATCTGCAAGTCAAAGAATTTTAATTTACTTGTCAAATGGTGTTTATAATTCTGGATTAATAAAGATGGATTGGGGAACAACGCGCATTTGCTGTGAGGACTTTATTCAAAGCCAGTTATATATATATATATATATATATATATATATATATATATAGTTACGTGATCGCGCAACGTTCATTTCGAGTTCATTTGATTCTGGCATTTATAAATCCAATTCCTTCTACTCATGCAATCGAAATGTGATTAATAGCTATGAAAGAGTATGATTAATAGCTGTGAAAAATGAGAAGTTAAGCAGAGGTGAAAGAAAGAGTACCATATGAAAAGATATACCAATCCTATGTCAGTATTTTTAATATTTTTTATTAATCCTATTCAGTATTTTCGCATTTCCGAATTATTGGATATTTTGCGCTGTTACATGTATGTGCATGCTATATTTAAGCATTAATTACAAAGTGCAAATATTGAGTTTTCATTCTATGTTTGTTTCATGTTATAAATAAATTTGTATTTCTCGTGATGTTTTAAATTTCATACGTTTCTCTGTTTCTCTCTATGCTAAACACAGAAACATTTAATTAGAATTTTTTCAGAACAATCACTATCTTGCCTTCATTTTGTCGGAAATGTATCAAATCCTTTCCGAAAATGAATTACATAATATATTTTATTTAAAGAATCTTCTAATGATCGAAAACAATCGAATAACAAGAGTCTCGAATTTCTTACTCACGTTTCGACCTCATGATTCAGAAGAGTTGTAACAAAATTAGACTTCCAAAACGCCCAGTTTGAATATAAACGTTTTCTCACGGCGTAGGTTTTGTGATACTGAAATTAATTATTTAGAAGATACGGAAGTCACAAAATTCAGCTTATACTTTTGAATCTAGGATGTCTATAAATTTCATATGCAATTTAAAATATTTTGACACAGCTGCCTAATCGACTTGGAGTCTTCAACAACACTAACTGCATGCTCACCCAGCTTTCACATACGCGTCTATCCTTGATGCCCTACAAAAAATTTAACAAGCACTCACCTAACAATTGTCCTACCTAACTACAGCGGAAACTGCACAGTACATTTTTCGATTCGTGATTTTTATTTAATTCAAAACCTATGCGATTTATAACGGAATGCCAATAAGAGAGTCGACTGTACAAAATTACAACTGTTTTAAATCCCGCAAGAACATTATGGACACACTGTATATAAATTTATTGCCGCTACAAAAATAGTTGCTACTTTTGAGTTTATATACGAGGGTCGTAGAAACCATGTTGGAGTAATTTTCAATAAAGAATTTTGGAAAATAGCCAAGTGTTAAGAATTCCATTTTACTGGTTTATTCGTAGAACCATCAACTACATCACCGCGTCAAAATTGAATTTATTCATTATTTAGATAGAAATCCTTCATAGTTGATTGAGTTCACTTAATTTTAGTGTAAATTTAATTACAAAGAGGTTCCTTCCAGAAGCTACAATTTGAATTTTAAATACTATCTAACCTATATATAGAGAACTGGAAGGTTACTGTGAAAAAAATTTGATCTATGGCATTTCTTTATACAGAAATACATGTTGAAAAATTTTTCATCATTTTCTGACTAAAAACAATTATGCATAGTTAATTTCTTAGATTTAAAGGAGACTCAAAAATTTAAACTATAAAAGAAATTCATTTTCAAAATTGTGCAAATATGCATACAATTTGCTTACACTGCACCAAAAAAATATTTGTATACAAAAACGAAACTAAGTTTTTATGTTATTTTTGGACAAAGTAATACCTAATATCTTTTTGAACATAATCTTATACCGAAGTACTTTCGAAATAATAACGCTCACTTTTAGTCATCTAAGTAAAAATTTCTTCATGGACGTTAGGAATAAAGCAAGCCGTGTTACACAGTTTTGAATGCTTCTATTATTTGTTTTTTGGGTTTTTTTTCAATTAATTCATCTTCGTTGGAATCATCTGTGGATTCATCTTGATCAAAGCAGTCGCCCAATATTTCCTTATCGTTGGGGTAAACTTCCACAATTAAGTTCTCGTCCAAGAGAAAAATTTGCTCGAATTCACTAACATTTATTATCGGTATAGCATCATTATTTATTCCATTTGTAATTTTTGTCCGATATATAAAAAGTTTATTCGATTTACAGAAATTGTTTTTCTAATGAAAATTCAAGATTGCTGAAAAAAGTTAGATGCATAAATATTTTCAACGTATGGAAGCTCGATATATGGATTTGACCGCAATTACTTTATTTTTGCAGTAACGTTTATAGCGACTGTACTTTCCACTTCGAATAAGTAACTAGAAATAAAATCCTAGATTATCTCAATGTCGTTTTACTTTCCAGAAGTATTATATTACAAAATCTATTGTTTAAATTGCTGTGTTTTCCTTTGCAAAATATTCTAGGGTGCTTATCATAAATATACATATACATACGATGCTGAAATGCTATTGAGATAAATGTTATTCCCCCGTGTTTTTGTCTTTAGCATGTTCCTTGTACTGTATGATTCGAAAACATATGTGATGCTGATACGCCATGAAGATAATTTTAATACCTGTGTGTGTTTTTTTCTTGATAAGGAATATGTTCAAAAGAAAACAGCTGCTCCATGTTACTTCAAATCAATGATTATCACGAATCTCAATATAAACTCTTACAAAAGTCGCCAACCGAATCGACTCACATGACAACTCAGTCACATGGCAGCAGTTACTGTCGCGTCATATAACAACATGTTGTGCTACACTGCACTGTGATATCGCATCTTTGTTTCATCCTACGAAATGCTCAATCGATTCCAAAATCAAATTTGTGCGGAGTAATTGTTCATCACATGAGTATGAATTGATCCATTATCTCTTTTTTCTTAATTTAACGAGTGTTATCGGAAAAAAATTGCATTTTTTTTACAATACTCCGCCGGAGGGACACCTTGAGTATGAGGATGAGAAGTTGCGTATAAGTACAAAGGTTCTTTGCTCCCACACATTAATGGTGGCGTGTCTGGTTGATGGTCCCATTGCTGTTGCCGTATTCCTTTGTAAGGGAATGAGATTCTCATAATTCAATATATTTTGCATGATTTTCAGCACCCGTATCTGTAGCCATAAGGTTATTCATATCCAACTTGTGCCCAATAGGATGGCGAAGAGTGATTCTTTTCTATTAGGTTTCAAGTAAAGTGAAGAACAAAAGTTTTGGTTCAGAACCCCCCTCCATACACACACAAATACACTACTACTAGCATCTTTAAAGATAGGTTTCTTACCACAGTGAAACTGGCAGTGAAGTAATTAATTCTTGAATAACTTTCTCTAGTAAAACTAGAGTTAAAGAGAGCTTGATAAATGAGTTTCAAAAACATTTTTTGTAATTCTTGATCAGTATAACAAGTTCGAAGTTTGTCTTTTTATTATTATTATTATTTTCAATTTAGCAATTGTAGCAAACAGAAACATTGTCTAGCATATGTTTTTTTATAAATATAATTGATTAATTACGCATTCTCGTGTGTAAAAGTTATTTAAAAAATTAATTTTAAAACAGTAATTCTCCCAGGAGAGTTAAATAGAATAAAACGTAGTAATAAAACATTATAATAGTAATACGTACAAAATATTTCACATCTGCGCATTAAAAGACAAAGAAGTTAATATGAAATTTAGTTATAAAGATAGCCTGCTAATTCTGTTCTGATTAAAGATGACCCGACTGTTTCCTCCCGGAATTCGTTAGAATGAAAGTATACGAATAAAATTTTCAAACTCAGAATACTTCTGCCTCTAATGTCTTTTGAGTATCGAATTTAATGGTACTATCATCAAAATTAGCTGTTACATTTTTGTCAAGTTGTTTGCGACTCTGCGTAGACTTCAGAAGGTACAAGTTTCAAATAAAAGAAAATAGTTTTTTTGTTGTTAAATTGGTATCATTTCCATTAGATTGCTCTCGATTTTTTCTTCAACGTTCAGATAAAGGTATCAGATAAAGGCGAAGAAGGGAAAGCTGTAGAAATTCCTTCCATCGTAAGGCAAGATAATCTTGAACAATACGTGAGGGCTCAGAAATGCTCGGATGAAACTGGGAGGGAGAAAAACCAACGAAGTCTTTGCAGAAAGAATGGCAAGATTTGAATGCTTCAAGGGCACCAGAGTCGGCCCGAGGTAATTTTAGCAACCGGGCAAAGCCCCCCCCCCCCCAATGCACATAACCAACGTATTTTTTAAAAATTCTAATATGTCTGTATTCTAAATGCCAAACAAACTTTTACATAGAAATATGCATGTTTAACCTGCAAATATGACTGAATAATATTCTGGTGAGAATTTTTGAACTTCAGATATATTTAAGATTATATTGGTCTTATTGAAACTAAAATAATATATTCAACAAATTTGTTTTAAAAAGTGTTGAATTTATTTTAAAACAGTATAATAAGTTCTGTTCAAAAAGTAACTTTTCTTGCTTTTTATCAGTAAGATTTCTTCTCAATTTTAATGTTCTGCAAAAGTTCCCACTCAGTTGTCATGGTTGCTAAGCCAATTAGTCGCTCTTGGGACGTGGTGGATTGCAGATGCGTTTTGATATGTTTCAGTTTAGAAAAAATGTCTCTCGCCAGCAGCTACAGTTACTAGGAAAGTCAGAAAAATACTCAAAGCCACTGAAAGATTTCTTAAATTTACAGCAAACCTGTACATATTGAAGTAAGTTAGAATCTCCAACAGCTGGTCGCTTCGTCTGGTAGTAGAATTAACATAACTAATATTTCTTGGTGAAGTTAGAAACCATCTACATCATTATGGTTATCGTCACTCAAGGCCAAATGAAGGTCTTAGAACATGGCTTTTATAATGTTTCGCTTTCTTGATATTAGATAAAAACCAATTTTTTTTATATATATATAACGTTTAGTTCTTCGAAACGTTCCTGCAAAGAGTTGATTTTGATGTCCTGAATAAAAAAAATAGAAGAAAATAGGAACTTTGTTTGAACCTCCTTTGGAGAAGCTTCGTCAGGAGATTCATAATCATATTGCTGCTTTTTTTCAGTGGTCGAACTTCAGGTTCTTGACATTCTGCTTCAGTCTCAATACTGTTACAGAAGTCACGTGCATCAACCAGAGCCTGTTGAAACATCTTGGCTGACCATTTCTGCCATAAGGTTTTCTGGTTTTGTCAATAATTTCTACAGCACAAGACACATCTATATTTCCACTCTGTAACATCTTACCTATGGCATAGACCTTGAAGCCAAATGACAAGAGTAGCAACAAACTTAAAATTTTTTACCTTCTTTGCCAAACTCAAACAAGGTTTTTGGCAAATGCACCAGTTCTTTTATCTAGCGATAACTCCAGCAGAATGACCACGTTTGACTTCAGAGCTTGCCCGTTATACTGGGTACCAAGGGCAGATATAAGAATTCGTTAAGGGGGGAGGACTACTGTGGGAAAAAAAACTATGTTTTTTTATCTAAAAATTAAGAATTAGTTAATTGAATTAATTATTAATTTTAATTAATTAACTTTTAATTATTTAAATTTATTTAAATTATTATTTTTTATTAATTACTTTAAATTTAATTATTTTTATTAATTAAATTTTGTTAATTAAAATTAATTCATTAATTAAATTTTATAATATAAAAATTACAGTTCTCCTATGAAAATATGTGCAGAAAATTTGAGAAAATAGGCAACCACTTAACATTAAATAAATAATAATCTAATTCGAATATTAAGATAATTTTTGCGGCGTCAACTCCCTTTTATTCTCATACATTACAGTGCCAAATTTGGACCCGGTAAGTCATACGGTCTGGGCGTGCATAGAGTAGAAAAATCGAACATACATACAGGGTGATTTTTTTAAAACTGACAGTACTCATAGCCTTCTGTAGCTCGATCTATCAGCTGAAATGCCACCAAATTTAGTAGGGGGACTAATGACGCTATGGAGAAAAAGATTCTGTAATAAAAAAATAGTTCCGAACGTCGCCGACAGACTAAAATGTGGCGCTGTTGTAGTCTACACAACTGAGAATTAGACCAATGAATAACAAGAAGAAATTTCAGTGCAAACCCGCTTTAATACAGCAAATGAACTGCCCTAAAGGGTTACAGAGATGAAATTACAGTGTGAAACATAGTTCTTTATTCAATAAAATTACTTCCTCGGCGAGGGCATGTGATGACCCTTCAATGTGACCACCCTTCTCGCGGACCACACATTGCATCCTGTAAACAACATTCTCCATGTCCATTCTCTCCGGATCTAACCTCATGCCACTTTTTCCTGTGGGGTTATTTGAAGTTTAAGGTCTATCTTGGTGTGGTCCCGACGTTGACGACCTTAAAGGACAACATATTACGGACTGTGCTGAGCATTCCTGGTGATACGTTACTTTCGGTCGTCGAGAATGATGTCTACAGAATCCAATGTGTGGTCCACGAGAAGGGTGGTCACTCTGAACGAGGTCTGGTACTATGGTGAATTGTAATTCCGTCTCTGTAACCCTTTGGGGCAGCGCATAACCATTTTACTATACCTAGACACCACTTTCATGATTTCAGCTGCCGTTATTCATCTCTGGAAGTTAAGGGGAACCCTCATTTAACAGGACACCCTGTATATAGATTAAAAGTAAATACTTTGAATATTCAAGGAAATATGTATATTTGTAGAAAATAAATGTTTGACTGCGTATATGCAAAACATAGTATAATTTTCTTTCATAATTTCGAAGCCAGATATATAAGATGATTTTTTTTGTACTATTTCATTTTGGATGCATTTTTATTTCATTTTTGATTTTGGAACTAATTGTTTATCTTAAAAAATCAACTAAATATAATTTTTTCATGACATTTTACTTTATATATGATAGACATTTGTTTGAGTTTTCAATTTTTTTACAATTTATTACATTTAAAAATTTAAAGCGGAAATTATTTCTTCTGATAAATAACTTTAGTTAAAAAATATTAACATTAAATACAACAATAACAACTATTTCAAACATCCTACATATGTGCATTTTATTGATATAACTGAATCATTTTAAGTTATAAGTTCTAATATGGGCGAACCAGCTGGTCGCCGAAGGCGGCTAGTGCAGAATAAGGGAAGGGGCCGCCAATTCTAAAGGGAAATTATTTGCCATTTTTTCGGAACTCTCATGTCTATTAAGCCATATTTTTCTTCTTCACGCTTTCGTTTTGGCGCCACCTAGGATATTGGCGTCACGGGCAATTGTCCGGCCCTCGGGCCGCCTCTGAAGGGCACTATTGTTGATATAGAATTTGATTATGATTAGTTAGATTCTAGAGAGACGTAGGATAATGATGTTTCATTTATCAAAGATGAAACTTTAGTATCTCTTCCAGATGCGAGAAGAACAGATTGTGTAGGGCTAGGTGAGAAACATTGTTTTGCGAATTCTACATAAGAGGATAATGTCAGTTGAATGTCGAGTTTGCCTGCGTGGGAAAAATTTTGAGTCATTTATAGGATATTCCTCGTATCTAATACATTTAAGCAACCAACGGGAACGTCCGACAACAAGAAATTACGAATTTACCTTAGCATACAGTTCAGAAATGGAGAAATATTTGGCAGTTGAAACATAGCCAAGACGTTACATAAGTCTGAACAAGACAAATCAAACAACAAGCCTTGATGTTTTGGTGCATTGTCGATAAATTGCAAGCTAAAGTTACTTACATTGTAGTAAATTTAGCTCTCTATTTTAGAGTGGTGCTTCTTATTCCTTCAACTTACAAACCATCTAAACTTACCAATTTAATAAGGTAAATTAGACTTCAAGGTAACTCCACGACAAGCTTGTTGTCACTCTAACAGATAATCAAAGAACTTTTTGGACAGACGAAAAAGGTCTTCTCTGAAATTATTTTTCCCTTTCTATGAGTATATCTTCAGATTGAAGTTTTTAGACATACTTATGATTTTCACTGATGACTTCATGAGCTTAGGAAGGCAAAAGGTGGCCTCAAGTTCAGAACCTGCGTTAAAAAAATATAGCTATGAGCATAGCAAATAAAACTCATTGTCTTATGCTCCCATGCAATGACATATATTTGCATTTTTTGAAATATAACAATCGAAGGCACTTATAACCCGTTGGTATTTACCTCAGGTTTGTCCTATAGGCTTAGCCACTCATGTTTAACATATGATCCACCAGTACTCTGCTTTGTGCCAGAATACTTCTGCTTTCGTGGCAAACCGTACAATCCGAAAAACATACTAACAACCGATGGGCAGAAACTTGTTTGCTCCTGCTGCCCATCTATAAAGGAAACGGACCACAAATGAATCAAGGACACTTTCATCATGTACTAAAAACATGCAGTTAATTAATTACTGTTAAAGTAATTTGAATAACAAACTCAAAATCATTATCGTAGCGATGGGGAGTAGAGATTTTCCGAGCGGCAGTCTTAAAAAGCCCCGTGAAGACAAATTATTTCTGCTTTTATTTCACGTTTTGAAAATCCAAATTTTGCGATATTTTGCTCCAGGAGAATTTATTTTCGCTACGCCATTTCTATAAATGATCAGTTACGTAAAATATAGAAAGAAAATTGTATGACAGCCGGGTTAGAAACTGTATATAAAAATGATTGTAAGTAAACATTTAAACAATCTGCCTGAGAAAAATTCAACGAAAAAGGATTTAAAGCTACCCATTTACAGAGAATAAAATTTTTAAGAAAAAGAAATCAGACTGGGCAACACAAGAAAAGAGTCTCTGGGTAATCCGAGTACGTGACAGATAAAAAAGGCAGTAGACGACACCTTGGGAGAAGAAAAGAATTATAGGTACAGAAGGCCTGAGACATCCATGCCCCTCATAAAGAAAGTACGATCCCAAACCTAATAAAAATAAATTGTTGAAAGAGATTACTTCAGAGGCAGCCGATGAAATACACATTTCTTTTCAAAGGTTGCATTTGAATATGAATAGGTAAAATATAAGAGTCGAAAGATATTCAGTAACATTACATACAGTATATTCACTAATAAGTATTATGTCAAATGAATATGCTTGAACCTAAAAGCTGTTACGTCGTTCAACTAGCGTTACGACGCTGAAAATATTTAGCTGAAAGCTTTTAAATTCTATTTTGTAAATAAACTAATTAAAAGCTCAAGTTTCATTCGAGAAGAATTATATAGAAATTAATAGATTTTTTTTATACTGCTTACTTTTCTTCTACGATAAAAAGTTTCTTTGATAAGAGGGCAGGTTTTAGATCGATTATTACTTGCATTTGAAATTTCGATGAGTATACCTAGAAGACTGGATCTATTTTGCAAGTTGAATATGATGAAATTGGATAAATTTAATGTTTATAACCGTCTTTAAAAGTAACATTTGTCCTATGCATAAATTCAGAAAATTTTCCAACATTATCTAATGTCTATTTATAGTGGAAAATTTATAAACTTTATTCCAATTTCCTCTTCATTTTTACATTTTAAAAGAAATACAGCGGAATACCTTTCATCCCAGACTACAAGACAACCAAATTCTCCTCTTCTTTAAAAAAATTATAATAACAATTCGCTTTCTTACGTCATTATGACTTCTTGGCGAATGTTCCATCATCAAAGAACTCAAGCTAGCGTCTCCAAAGAAGACCAACCCTATTACGAAGAAAAAGGCCAAAAACATAAGAAGATCAAAAGAATGAACTTCCAGCGTTATTGAAAGACATTTCCTCTCATATTTTCATTTTACGAAACATTATCCTTCAAGTAAAAAAAGAAGAACATGGAAAAAAAGAAGAAACAAAAAATCTCCAGTATACGAGACGAATTGAAATTCAAAGACTGGAAGCTACATGAGCGGTGGAGGGGTTAGTAAAATTCTGTCTTTCCGATTTACATTCTGTTTTTCCCCTGTTTCCCCGATTTCCATTTTCGCTTTTCTCGTAAGCGACATATTAGAAGGCCCCGCCGCATTACAATACGTCCTCTTTCCATTTATATCTTTTGCCGGAGTTTTGTTCCCAAAACTTGCGCTATATTACTTCCACTCCCCCTTGCTTTACAAAGATCTTTCTCTCGCTTTCTGCTAGTTTAATATCCTTATAGCGAGTCTCTCCTTTTCAATAACACGTAAGCAGAGTGATGCACAAGGAGATTTCGTTATTACTTATTCGTCTACCCTAAGGTTGTCAGTCGGCAATAGACGACAAAAAGGAAAATCGGCTTGCAGGAAAGAACCTCGCGTTCATTCATTGCTAGAGTAATTTGGGTTGGTTACTGAAAGAAGAAAAAGAAATGAAAGAAGATCTTTGACGGTTCCAGCAGTACATTCACTGTAGAACTGTAGAACTTCTAAGAAGTTCCTGCCTCTGGATCTGAATATATTAACATTAAAAGCTATAAAGTTCGCTAAAATCGGCTTGCAGGAAAGAACCTCATGTTCATTCATTGCTCACATCATTTGGGTTGGTTATAGAAAAAGGAGAAAGGAAAGATCTTTGACGGTTCAACAGAACATTCACTGTGGAAATCTCTCCTGCCCCTGGACCTGAATATGTTAACATTAAAAGTTAAAGAGGAATATCTAGCTGTGTTTGTTCGGAAATAAGTACCATTAAAGAATTATGGAAACGCAATCTAGAAATGGTTGGTAAACATTCCCCGCTGCAGAATTTGAAAGGGAGAAGTATTCCTCGAAAGGATTTCTCGAGTAAAAATAGGAACTATTTAGAAATCGAACTTGGTAAAGTGTCTATTAAATTTATAAGATGTATATAATCGTGCCTTTGGTGAGCATATTTACAGTTCAAAAAAATTTAAAGGAACTAATAGTTTATATAGATTTGAAATTTGAGTGAAAGGAAAGATCACTCTCCTTTAATAATATATTCGTTCTATAACTACAAATATTTTAACCAAATATATATAATTTAAAATTACTATGTATAATATATATTCTGAGACACAAAAATGTATTAATAACCGAGCAATTATCGTATAAAAATCACTCAAGTTCAAAAAGGATGAAGTTTTCAATGTTTATTGTGATATCGTAAAAGTTTTCTGGCCAGGTGGCAAAGTCTCTGTTTCGTGAGCGGAGGGTCACGGATGCGAGACGCATATTTACGAATCCTACATAGTAGGGAATGAGGTCGCTTCTCATTGGTTTTCACAGTCACGTGGCTTGGCTTGCTTTTTAATGATGTCATAGCAACGCGCTTAGGCGAGATTTTAATTATTATTTTGTCTTCTGCTATCGCATCTTGAAGAAATCAAAATTACCTTCTAATTATGATTACTTGGATGTTTCTCAAGTAAATGATGAATAGGGGAAAGTGGGGTAAAATCGGGTAGCTAAGGTTCGAAGGCCTATTGGAGCTAAAATATTCAGTATTCATTGATTATAGGAGTAAGATATATCTTTCCATAAAAGTCACAATTTCATTACTTTTTTATCAATGATCTATTTATAAAAAAAAAGTCAAACTACTCGGTTTTATCCTACTAGTGGGATAAAACCGGGTACACATGTTAACGTTATGGGAAATTAGGAAAACTCGATTTTCAGTGGAAAAGTTGCAATCATTTTTATTCTATACTAGCTAAAAACCCGGCGTTGCTCGGGATCCATATTTTTTCATATACCAGCCTCCTGCTTTGTTTTTTTCTTTCCCCTACAGATATTGTCACTAACTTTCTCCAACAAATGTAAATCTTCTTTGACTCATTTTTTTAATTGAAACTTTCAAATATAGCCTTTTTATCACCTTATAACAGTATGGATTGAATGAAAATTCGAAATAGAACATTTATTTTAAACATTATTTTATCGGCAAAATTGACTTATTAATAGCTTATATACCCGGCGTTGCTCAGGGTAGAAATATTTTCAAGTCTAAGTACTTATAACACATTAAATTTAATTAAACAGTTTTTCACTGTAACACCTTTCGTTGAGCGCAAATGGCCCTCGGGCCTGGTGTTATTTTTACGCCCCCTAACCATATTTTGCTTTAAAAACTGGTATAAATACAGTAATGTTTTGTCTCCATGGCACCCCTAACTGGCATCTGCGACATCTACACTTCACTTACTTCCCGGTCGCTAAGCCGCGTCACACTGATTAGCATCGTTTAAAAGTTTGTGAAAATTAACCGAAACATCGCGTAGTAACTAAACTAACGTCATTAGATGTTTGAGTGCATGTTAAAAGCTACGAAATAAAAACGGAAGTTACGTGCATGCTACGAAATAGTAACAGCGGAAGTAAGAAGTCTATCTTGACCAAAGAAAACAATACTTTCTTAACTTTAACAATGGTAAAAACACGTGAATAAAGGATTTGATGAAACAATAAATTGATTGAATTTTATTTTATAACGATAAAAGCATTGTTATAAATTGAGTTTAAAATGAATTTTGAAACCTTAATTACAGTTAGAGAAAAATTGTACAGCAATTAAATTGGTATAATTAAAAAGATAATTTTTTTGCTCTTGAAGTGATGTAAAAATAATTTTCGTACCATAAGTATTGCAGAAGTCATTGGCGAAAAACGTCTAAAAATAGCTTAATTTTCGTTATTTAATTAAATAAATAAAAATCTAATTCGAATTTTAAATTAATTCTTACGGCGTTAGTTAGCCTTTTGTGCTAACCCATCACCGTGCCAAATTTGGTCGCCGTAAGTCCAACGCTGTGGGAGTGCATAAAGAACCAAAAAACGAACACACAAACAAACTTTCCTCTTTTATATATATAGATGGCAATTTAAGAATATTAGTTACAAAATTCACATATACAGCAGTTGTCTTCTTCCACGCCACTGCAGCTTTCATGGGCACAGCTAAGACAGTTTTTACGTTAGATTAACCCTTCTTCTTTATTTCAATTAGAAAATACATCATTAAAATATAAATCATCAAAGTCTGATATGTTTTTACCGTCTTAATCGGAGGAATAGTCAATATTGACTGTCCCGATCTTACGCCACTTAGAGTACCAGGTTTTACCCGAGTGCAGAGGTTACATAAAACGATATAGAACCGCGCAATTATTGGACTAAATCCTTATTGTTTGAATCCTTAGTAGACGTATAATAAGCTGGGTTAAATACAGTTTTTATAACTGTAATGATTTTTAAGTAAGGACAGTTTAAAATCAAACGAACATTAGAGAGTCGACGTCTTAAAACAAATGAACCTTTACAGATGCAGTGTATTCAACAGCTACAACACGCCACTATGGCTGTTCCTTTTTCTTGACTAGTAGAGTGTAATTCAGTATCTGTCTACTATATAGGAAAAATAATAGCGCCAAAATCAAGGGTACCCGGTTTTAACCCACTTTTCCATATATCCAGTGGCGGCTCGTTCATTAGGGCTGTAGCACCCCCTGAAATTATTTTTCAAACTTGTATTTTTCGTTTTTAATCTTATTTGCTTACCTTTCCACTCTCAGAGTTCAATGACTTACGAAAATGCAAAAAAAGAATAAAAAATTGAAAAAAAAGGCATAAAATAAATCCAAACGAAGAGAGATACAGGTTTGAATTGCAGCGTACTCTTCCCTCCCCCCGAAATCCGTTCACAGCGCAGAAAATACGGAGAGAAAAAGCAACCATTTCTTCCTTTAACTTAAACGGGCTATGGGCTGCAAGGCCCAGCAGCTGTGCTGGCACGGAGCCAACTGAACGAGAAAAAGATGCTCTTTTTAATATATTTTTCTTTTTTTCTCATTCTCTCACAGAGTGGTAATCTCATTGGCTGTTTATGGGTTTTGGTTTCGGTTTGTGTTCCGTCGCCAGAAACACGTCTGGTTGATTGATTATTTGATTTCTGTCGATAGAAGGTTAGATTTCTTTTGAAAAAGATATTCATTTTTGAAAGAGTGAAGTGGGCTAGGAGGGAAGTGTGTATGTGGAACTTTGATTTTTTTTTTTTTTTTTTCGTCAGCAGAATCGTTACATCAACATTCACTTAACCTTCTGTTAATAAAACTAGTAGTAAATGATATATGCTGATTATTTAATTTGTTTGAAAAGCAGGAAATTTCATATCTGGCTTTGGAATTAAAAAATTTGGCCTACTGAAATATAAAGTAGCTTTTTAAAAATGTATTCAAATGATAAATATTATCTTGCAGCCTTCTTGTTTCTAAGCTTACGAGCCGCCACTGCCTATATCTTTAGATATAAAGGACGAACCTTCAGCGTTTAGTTTCACGACGTCATTTAGAAGGAAACCAAGTCGGGGAATGAGAAGCGACCTTATTCCCTACTATATAGGATCCGTAAATACGCGTGCGAGACCTGATACCATGAAAGATCCGTCGTGCATGTGGTCTCGATGCGCGTTAAATCTGTCGAGGCCAACCGTCCTCCTGTTGGCACAGCGAGGAGCGGGGGACCAACTCAGGTGTCGTCTTCGGTATCTAACCACGATCGAAAATTACGAGGCCAATCCCAATCTTGTCCACTTCTAGTTTCTAATATAAATTAAACTAATGTAGTTTCTAAATATAACTAAACTAAACCCATAAGATTTCTTGGAAAAATATAAAAAAATAATATAATATTCATACACCATCAAACCTTTTCAACAGAAAAGACTTTTACACTGCAGGTATCATTGACTCTATCTGAAGGTTTTTTTTTTAAACCGAATAAGTCACAGAACTGCAATGACCATAAATGCGCAAATCACTTCATATTGACCATTAGCAATGAAATATTTTGTTCGAATATTCTGAAAGTGAGTACTTTACCAATGCTATTTTTAGACGAAGCTTTTATATTTCGAGAATTTCTGTGGCAACTTGGCTACAGTAATCCCCAGAAAGGGAAAATTAGAACTGCCATCCCCACCCCCGCAGGGATTCATCCTCAGATTCCTTTTGACCCTACCCCCGAGCGGGTGTAGATTTTGATCCGGCTCTAAGCCATGTGATTCTACTTGTATATATATGTGTCGTAGTGGTGTTATGTGTGTCAATAAAACCATAAAAGACAAACTGGATCTATTCTGAATTTGGATATAAAACCACACATGAGAAACCATTACAATTTCTTTTTCTCTGTTCTGGAAACAAAGCACCATTAACTTCGTTACAGCTATTTCCAGGGAAGAAAAGGTAAAAATATGCACTTATTATAATAAAGTGGAGTATCTAATGGTAGAATCTCAATTTTATATTTAAAATTCCTGGTCCATCTAGCAGTTCTATGGAAGAAGAATTACCTGCACAAGACTGGGGGCTATCTTCTTTATAATGGCATGAATTGGAAGTTTGGAGCATACGGTGCTGGTAAGAATTCGCTCTCTTTAGTTCATAATGGATTACAATACTGAAGTCCCTTTGTCCTCGTATAACTTCATAAAGGAATTTTAAACTATCATCATTGAGAGGAAATAGGAACTGTTCTCCTCTCGTTTACTTCCACAATATGGTGCGCTTTGGGTCGTTGCACATTTGTTTGTTTGCGGCTTCCGAAACTGCGACTTCACGAAACTTGAACGAAAGGAGAAAAGATTATCTTTCGGACGAAAAAGAGCCGAAAATAAAGAACATCGAAAATAAAGTTATCTTGTGATAACTGTTTTTTTTTTCTTTCTAAGAATGTTTTGTCACGTGTCAGTGTAACGTTCTGTTCTAAGCATTTACGTCCACAAGGTGTCTTTTTGTACTAAATCGATGATTCTGCATAACTTTGTAAATCATTGTTTTCCTCTATCTCGTACCGTTTTAGAGATAATAACGCTAACTCAACGTTTTCCACCAGGTGGCGTTGTAAGTGGTTTTATCCGGTAACGCATAGTCACTTTACCATACCTAGACACCACTCGTATGAAGACAGCTGCATCCATTCGGTAGTCAAAAGGGTGATAAAGGTTTTTAGTGGGCACCCTGTATATCTGCAATTCTTTTGATAAAATCACATGCCAAATTTCATCTGCCTAGCTCGTTGCGTTTTTGAGTTACCCTGATCACATGCACCCAGACGAGTAGACATTTCTTTGAGGTATTTCGTCTGAAATGTGATAGAAATCTGTGCTTCTCGCATAAAGACCGCCTTCCGAGTTTCATCCCTCTAGCTTATTGCATTTATGAGTTATCATGTTCATATACCAACAGACCGACGAGCATAATTCCAAAAAGGATTTTCTCGAATTAAGGGAGTTCTAAAACGTGGAGATTCATCAAAATCTCTTGATCGAATTTTTCGACAATTACAATAGTTTCTCTTCGTGGCGTAGCAAGGGTAATCGACAAACTAGTATTTATTCTTTCCCCTTCCCTATGCTATTCGTTGACTTCTGCCTTTAGAAATCTAAACTATAGACAAACATATTGCCATCGCGGTGCCCTTCTAGACGGTTGCCCGGGTCAGTTAGACCCCTCTTTGCCCTCCCTACGCTACACAACAGTGTGCAATAACGTAAAAATGATCAAAATCTATCTTGCGTTTCGAATCTAAGTTGTTTTCTTCAGACTTAAATCTATATATATATATATAAGTACCTTCTTGTAAATTACTCTCATCCATTAAGCATGTATAGTAACTCCAATAATAGCTTCTGTAATTAAGGCACTCCAGAATTACAGTGCAATCGTGTCTGGTACCAGGAACCCTCCGACGTCGCAGACGAGCCTTTGTCGGCAAGTCATTTGGATCTGTCGTGGACAGAGGGAGAAGAGACATATTTAATGTAAAATAAGCTGACTGCCTTCCCCCGATTTTGCACTTCCATATCAATCTAATCCCAATTTTAATTTTTTTTAGTTAGGGAAGAAAACAAATCTTAACATTTGATTATAAATAGTATCTAGAAGACAAAAAAGTTGGAACTTTAAAAGTTTGACCGGTCACACTGGTCGAACTTTGAAACTTAACTAAGCTTAGGAAAAAGCTATTATCTCCTTTAATAAATTTTTGCATAATAAAACGCCGTAAGTATCTTTAAGAAAATTATGACATTTATTTTTATTTTAAATTATCCGTTATATCCGTCAAAAAGCATGTTTGTTTATTTATTTAAGTTACATTAACGTTCCGTTTTGAAGTAATACGAGGCTATTTTGAAACGTATCTCGTGATTTTGAACCGTGGCCACTTAATGAGACAACGTCCCTCTGCAAGCTGCTGCGCCACACCCACGGGAGACCATTTGACTCACGAAGTCGGATTTGGTGTGTACCGGACCTATATACGCGGCGTACTGTCGGTGGAGCCGGGTTTGGAACAGGGAACCCTCTGGTCCCGAAGCCGTGGCCTTACCACTGAGCCACCACGGCCTCCTCAAAAAGAGTAAAATTAAATTACACTGCGAGATCGTTTTCCTTTTAAATAAAAGTTAATTTTGAAACTCAAACGAAATTCAAAATTTAATCAACTAAACGGTAGCAAGAAAATGTATTTTGAATCATTGGTTGAAATTAGATACACTAAAATGATGAAATTTGCAAAAATGCACCAAGTTCGTATTCAAAATAAATTATTTAAAGGAATCTAACCAATGACAGTCGAAAATTTCGAGCTAAAGTAATTCAGTTTAACTAACTTTGAGGCTACCCAAGTCCATTTCGTAATCTGGAACCACTGTCAGATGACCAATAAGACACCTCTGCTGGCTGCCCGCTTTCCAAACTTCCACGCCTCACCAACTGTAAGTTTCATCCACGACAGGAGCTGCAACGTGCACCCGACGTACAGGCACGACATATTTTAGTTGTAATCGGTCTCGAACCCGCAATATTCTGATCCCGAAGCTAAGACTGAGACCTTACCAACAAGTCACCGTGATCAAAAGAAGTTCACATTAGAAAATTTCTGATTCCCTTAAGCTGCTTAGAACTGAGAACTTTAAAAGGCACAATTTCCATGTTCAGTTTAGTTTGGTTAGATTAACGCCTCGTTTTGCAGCAGTACAAAGGCTAATCTGGGACTATCCTAGTAATTTTGAATAGCGATCAGATGATGAGCCGTCACCCCACTCTCCAAACTTCTATGCTACACCTGCGTAAGGGCATGACTTTTTTACCATACGACCTGGTTACATTGGTTTCCATTATGTTTACATCAGTGTATACAAAACTGCAGCTCGTTAAACCTTATTGAAAATAAAATGCCGTCATCTTGATGTGGTGTGGAAGTCTGAAAAAGAGAATGGCGACACTGCTGTTGTCCTCTTCTTCTCACTAGGTTTCGAAATTCCGTCCCAGAAGAGACATCGTGAGTCTTCTAAAAGTTTTTTTTAACTGAACAAAGCATTAAATCAATTCCAATCTTTGTCTAGGAAAAGGTGGGACATAATTTCCATGAAACTCCAGTCGCACGAGTTGTCATACTTGGTTTTCTAACCTCGGAGCTACTGCATTTGGAAAATTTCACTTTATTTTAAATGTATAAATGTTTCACCACTCTTGTTTTCCCTGAAACAAAATATCATCAGCAACCAGAAAAATAAATCATCCCAAATACCAATATGGATGTTTCTTTTTAAGAGAACTCTTCATCAAATTTTCTGAAGAAAGAATGCTTTAGGTAAGTTTTATTGAGCATTTTTATCACTTTCCGGTTTCCTTTTGCATAACAAAAACACATTCAAAAGACTGTACTGCCTTTCCAATCATTTCCAAATATAACTAGATTCCCCATCCCTTTACGTTTTGTTGAGTCGAAGTCTGTTTCCTCTTTTATATGCTCCCTAAAAACAAAGCTGAAAAGTTCACTGGCAATAGTTTCCGGAAAGAAGGAGGAGAATATTAAAAATTTCTTTGTCTTTGCTCAGTTTCAGAGATGAAGGAAAAACCGTTTGTTTTCTGATACGAGAAGGATTTTTTGTGTATCGCTGATTTTGAAATCTGCGAATTCAAATTCATAAGGATTTGAATCTTTCTACCTGTTCGTGAAATGTTTAGTCTGGCAATAAATGCTTGAAACGTTTGTTTATTATTTAATTAAATGTTTATGCTTGATTTACAGTTTTCAGGAAACTAAATAATTAGTAGCAATTGAGCAGCTGATTTAAAATGAATAATAATTTTTTGTTACATACATTCTTCGCAAAAAATGTAAGCAATTGTGCCCAATACTAATTACGTATTAATATTTAAAGCGTCCATAAACTATTGTCTGGATTTCCTTACCTCATAACTTTCGATTAAAGAACACGACGAAAAATATTATGTTACATATTCGTAAACTTCAACTCAAAAAAAATTTAATAACACAAAGTTAGGTAATTTCTACGTTCTTTAAAAGTTAAGTTCTTCTAATGTCTGTAAAGTTAAGTAATTTCTACCTTCTTTAAAAGTTAAGTTCTTCTAATGTCTGTAAAGTTA
>BGPR01000428.1:0-11965 GCA_013235015.1 Araneus ventricosus | reverse complement strand
TTTCTACCTTCTTTAAAAGTTAAGTTCTTCTAATGTCTGTAAAGTTAAGTAATTTCTACCTGGCAGCCTTTCGGAGCATGTAACACATCGCGACTTAACTCAATTTACCTCCAAGTGTCTATGGATCAAAGTTTAATTCCTAAATGATGTAATGATTTGCTTAATTACCGATCTTGGTCTGTTTTCACAAAAATTTCGTCGAGTTTTTCATGAATAAGAGAATGAAATTTTACAGACATTTTTTACTTCAAAATTCCAAGCCTGAAAACATTTGAACCAGCTTTGAGGTGTTTTAAATGAAATTCATCATATTCACGAACATTACAATTTTTTTAACAGATTGGGGGGTTTTTTGCAATAAAATTTCAAAATGTTTGGAATTTCTTCGTGTTTCGACTTTTCTATAGAGTTAGTCTATGAAATTGTTAATTTCAAACAGTCTTTGTCTAAGCCCAATGCGACTAGCATTACTAATAATATACGACCGTACATTTATCCACTAGCAAACTACGAAGAAACTTTTTTCCACGATCCTATATGTAAATTTCTACGGAGCTCTTTACGTGTGTCATGTCAGCATGAATTGACCTCTTTGGAATATTAAAAATTCAATAATAAGAACAATCTTAGCTCCTGCTTTTTTTACCTGCTTTTTTTTACCTGCAAGTGCAATCTTTCAGCTGCTCTTATGATAACACAAAATTTGCTTCTCAAATATACACATTTTGATCAAATAGGAAGAAGCATTTTTCTATTTCAGTTGATTTTTAAAAATCAATCACCAATTTCTGAGCACACTATGAAGCACACGAAAAGAAAGTTGTCTTCAGTATTTTTGTAGTAACCAACTAAATTAATAGGAGACCGTTCAGAAGGGTGAGGCATCTTAGAAAGAGGCAAACAGACGTCTTGGTTATTGGCGATACAGGTCTTCGTCGCAATCTTGAAATCCCTATTATAAACAATAAAGATGTCAATAGGAGGAAAACCCAAGATAGCAAAAACAGCTTCATAGGATATCGTACAATACCCAGAAATAACTCGGAGGAGGATTCTTCTCTGCATTTTCCGTAAAAATCAGCAATTTATTTTCTTTTCCAAAGCAGTGCCCACATTTGTGGACCATAACAAAGGTATTTCAAAAGGGGCCAAAAGTATTTCTGGCAACTCTGTTTAGCCCCAAAAGAATCTTTTCACATTTTTTAGATAGATACAAAATATGTTGTTACCAACAACATTTGCTATCAAGGATAACGCCTAGGTATTTTAATTCCTTCACAAAACAAAGGGGAATTCCATTAAGGGTAAGAGCTCTATGTGTTGCTTTCTCTCCAATCCAAGATCATAACTTTTTACTTACTGGCGTTAAACTAATTTATATGTTTTAGCCCAACTTGAAACAAAATGAAGAATGAGTTGCGCTTCTCTGTTAATATCTTGAAGAGTCTTTCCTTGAAAGCAAAGAAGTAAATCGTCGGCGAAAGCTACCGTTTTACAACATGAGAAAGTTGAAATCAAACATTTGGGGCTTCAATAACCTGGAGGCAGAGCTCTGGCTTGGTGATTGGACGATTTCCACCCAAAAGTGACGTCGTGCGTCTAGTGTCCTAAAGTTATTTTGGTGTGGAAATTTGGAAAGTGGGCTAACAGCTCAAGCATTTCTTCGTCATCTGATCACGGTTCAAAATCGCGAGATTTATCGCCAAAAAATCCTCGTATAGCTTCAAATCAACGCATCAATCAATAATGAAATATAAATGAGAGAAGAGACATATTACTGAAATTTAAAAGTCCATTGCTTGTTACAGGCGTAACAGACATATTTATTAACACTTTTTGTCGAAACTATCATTCCAATTCTTTTTCACACCTGTTCTGTCATGGAAAAAAAGGATACAGGATGCTTAAAATCACGGAAATGTTCATCAAAACTTTTATTTAAAACTTTTGTTTAAAACTTTTATTTATTTATGTAGATAAATTCTACAAAGTAATGTATTCCAAACTAATAAAATGGATGAATTGCAGCTTAAAAATGTAGTATATTTTCCAGGTCTGACGACTGAAAAGTTTCATTCTCGTCTTTTAAAATCCGCCATGGACTACAGAGAGATGTTTCTCATATTTTGAAATTCGATAGGAAAAGCTCGAATTTCACCAGCAATTAATTATAACCAGTAATTAATTAATTTGTTCCGTTCTTTTAAACCAAAAATAAGGAAAGGAAGATATCTAAAAAGGGAAGTAGAGAGCTCTGTGGAAAATTCCCAAAATCACATTTCAATACAGGCGAGACAGAATTATTCCTTCATTTTACTATATATTTAAAATTTAGGTATCCATTGGTTAATTTAATTTCTCTGTTTTGCCAATAGAGTGGGTTATTGCTAAGTAAAGATACCTCATAGTACGATTTCTTTTTTCTTTTCCCACTACATTGATTCACGCAAAAGCATTCTATTAATGTGATTAATTCAGTCTTTTAAAAAATGTAACAACAAAACCTTTAATCTCATTTTCACCGTAACTGCCATAAGAAGGCATCAAAACAGGGAAATCTAAAAATCCGAATTAAATGAAAAATTATTTCTCTGCGCAAAGTATGATTTCAAACTTTTCAACTATGAAACCACATTTCTTCCTTCTACGAAATGTTAAAAAAAGTTTTGTTCAGTGTGGAAAAAAATGAATTAACAAATAATTTTACTCGCGTATTAATAATCTGAGAAATGTTTTGCTTGAGGGATGAAGTAAAAATAAAAGAAAACAAAAGAAAAGTTTTCTCGACATGTATGGGCTTTTATCGGGAATATATAACACAGATTACAAAGATTTCCCAGTTTCTTGAAAAGTCAACTGTCTTCTATGTTAAAAAGAGAGATTACACTATCAACAATTAAAATTCTATCATTAGTGTAGTTCTAACTATGCAACATTTGAGGGGGAAGCAGGAGCCGTAAATAATGAAAGTCTGCTTTTCATGCAGAATGAATGATTAAATTCTCATTAGAATGAAGACATGGCATTTTGCACTTTTTGGAAAATAATAATTGTTTAAGCGGAAAGAATGGAGTTGCAAAACGAGAAAATTTAAAAATCTGTCCTTTTTTTTATCTCGGCGACACCAAAAGTATTTTTCTGGAGAAATGGAAATCGTGGTGCCATCTATGGGAAACTTACAAAATTAAGAGATTCTTCAAATTCTATATACTAAAAAACAATGTTTTCATAGTAATTATATTTACACTTGTGCCTAAAAGTTAAATTACAAACATATCTTTAACAATTGTTTAAAGTAGCAATTCCTAATATTTTAAAAATTAATATCATTTACAATTAGGAAAATGGCTAATTCCCAAGTGCCTTTTAAACGTTTAAAAAGTAATGGTTTTTAAGGAAACGCGGAACTGAGCGATTTTCCTATTTGGATTTTCTTCTATAGAAGTGTGATTCTTCGCAGAAATATATCACGACTCATTGGTCACCGCAAAAATGAGTTATCGGATTTGTTTAGGCGGTAGATTGAGATGGATAGCCGTCGCACAGTGGAGTATTTGTCGCAAAATCCTGACCAAAAATGCTGTTCATCCTTTTAAAAGTTAAAATCATTGCTGTTGACTTTTGATTTATATTATATTAATAAATACACTTAAATAAAC
Organism: Araneus ventricosus; assembly: GCA_013235015.1. Classification (NCBI taxonomy): domain Eukaryota; kingdom Metazoa; phylum Arthropoda; class Arachnida; order Araneae; family Araneidae; genus Araneus; species Araneus ventricosus. Next base: position 8,306 of record BGPR01000428.1, on the reverse strand, counting down.
TCATAAACACAAAAAAGAATGTTTTTTTTTAAATAAATATAAAATACTAAGTTTACTTAACTCTTTACTGCTTATAAGAGGAAAGTAAATGTTGATAGATTTGTTTTGCTTTTATGTAATTTTTAATTAAACAGTTTAATGTTATATTATCTATAAAATTTTAATTATTGATATAAATATATATATATATATATATAATGCCTATTTACATTTAGAGTTTGCCAAATTTGAGGCATTGCAATATATATATACATATGTTTTCCAGTTCCCAGGATAGAATAACGGTTTTAATGCTATTCCTTAGACGTTCCAGACGTTTCTTGAAGAAGTTGTAGTGTTTCGCTAATACAAAGTATCTCACTTGGTCTTTGTCAAGCCCAGATCATAAATGACTCACTGCTTAAAAGAAACATATTCAGAACATCTATGTTGAAAACTTCTCTATTCAACTTTCTGGAGCAATTCGAACGGTACAACTTAAAGTATTTGTTTCTGGCCTTGGTAGCTTCTCGTGACAGCTGGCTAATATGTATTTCTCCACTTGCTGAATTACAGTGACCCTAATTATTAAAACTTTGTACATTGTTGGAGTCATAGGGTGCAATTATAAAGGTCCATGTAGATCTTGTTTCATCAGCATATACTTAGAACTTTTTTCATCAATGTGATACCCATTTATTATAGCTTCCAATATCACTATCAACCTTCTACTATCACTATCAGTTCTACATTTACTACAGCGATTCGTGAAGCAATCTAAGAAGAATTCTAGATCTGTATCTCATCATTTGATGTTCAAAAGCAATGCTTCGGATTGTCAAGAAGCAGTCCCAGTTCCCCTTTGAACTTTCTTAGGATGTTCTTTTTAAAGCCTCCTACAATTCTTTTCTCTTTTTCATTCTCGCCTGTCACTTATGCATTGGCATTCTGTATGATAAGTGAAGTTCTGACTTAAAGAATTGTATGCGTGTATGTAAAGTTGGCAGACAAAATTTCGAAGTAACTTGGTTTTCTAGAAATATCTTATGTAATTTATTAAAGTCTTATGACGAAAGTCCACAGATGTAGCACCTAATTGTAGATGTTGTCCCTGTCGCAGTATTGCAGGCTCTTCCATCGCCCATTGTCAGCAGCACAGAGTATTTAATCTTTCACGCTCTACTTTCAGTTGGTACTTCTGTAATGTACTAAATTTCTTCGTTTATAATATTTCACGTTTAAAGTGCACGCACATTGGTCTAGTAATTTAGCAGTACGGTAATCATAAACGGAAACACCGACCAGGTTAGGCATGCGGAGTGCACTGCAGGGCTGGCCTCCACGACAATTAACACTGGCACTGTGGACGAACTCCCTTGTCATACGCCGAGAGCTTCCATATTACAGGGTTACAACCCGCCAACATCGGAGATGGACCCTAAGAAGTAGTAAACTCACTTTATGTCAAAAAATGTCATAAAATAAAAAAAAGATATTTTATAAAACAAATTATATTAAAAAAATGGCGCAAACGTGCGCAAGATTTTATCCTTGAAATTGGGCCTTAGTATTATAAATATTATGTCTATACTTTAAAATAGACCCGGCAAAGGCCGGCACACCTTTAAAAAGCTTTCACAATGTATAAATTAGAGCTAAAAAGGCATAAAAATTAACTTTTTTTAACTTTTAAAATTTTTTATTGTGTGAAAAATAAATATTTGCATTAATATGTAATTTAAAACAAAGGTCTTACTTTTATTTAACATGTAAAAATTATTTAACTTTAAACCATCAGTTTATATAGCCACAAAAAAATTATATTTAAACGTTATAGTAAAACTGAAATGTGTTAAAAACTACGTTCACGAATGAAGAAATCTGTTTTTCAACTGAGGCTAGGACCAAAAGGATATGACTCATGTTCCTGAAATGAACGTCGATCGACGCACCAATTAGTCAGCTATTATAAGATACCATTTTTACAATTGTTGAGTACATTTCAAAATTTGGACTTTTGGCCAGGATTTTGGTACAAATACTCCACTGTGCGTCGGTCGGTTTGTTGCTGGGAAGCCTCAAACGGATGCCGCTAAATGGTTAAGAGTGTTTCGAATAGTGATATCCAGGTTATGAAACCAATTCTCAAACTGCAAGTATCATTCCATGGAAAGCTGTCTGATATCGCCCAAGAACTATGGCACCTGCAGATAATCGATTCGAGGCATTAAAGCACAACGCCATAGAGAGCTAACTTCTTAAGAACTCTCTAGAACAGGATTGGGGGACCTTTTTGCGCTGAAATGCCTCATTAAATTTCAGCAGTTGGGCAAAAGGCAACACGAGCAGAATCTTAAACGTCATTGTTCTGTAATTATCATTATATTACAGGTAAGTATAATATATTATATCAATGCAAATTGTAAATAACTGGTCAGGCCGCATAAGAAACTCAGAAAGGCTACAAGTTCCCCACCCTTGCTCTAGAACGTTAGAAGACCCAGAAGACTGATCAACAGCTAACCTTCCCAAGACTTACTGCCCCAACACACTGACATTACTCCTAAGCGAAACCGAATTGCCGATATATTAATCATTATGTAAAATTCAACAAAACACCTTTAAATTTTCCTCTCCGTTTTCCTCTTTAATTTTTTCCCTACTTTTTGGTAGATCATTATGAATAAATAAATTAATATGACATTTCCAAGATTTTGCTATGTAACTGTATTTGCAAACCACTTTTTTTCCAGCAATTGCAATGTCCTATCAACAGATCCGGAGGTGAAGAACCTTGAGTTCAGGCACTCCATTAATTCACAGCACATGGGTAAGAAGTCTCTGGGCACCTCGCTGTTGCGACTGGAACAATCATTTCTAGGAGAAAGGGCTGTACACCCGACTACCGGTGGCCTCAACGCATTGCAGAAGATAGCCTGTTTTATGTGGAGCCAAGTACACCATTCTTGGATACAAGTTAGGAGCCAAATCCTCTTCACCGATGAGTTGAAATTCAGTACATAGAGTGATTCTCAACAAATCTACATCTAGAGAGAGCGTGGTGCCCTCTACCATCCCTCCAACATAAGAGAAATCTGTCACTTTGGTGGGAGTGGGATACTTGTGTGAGGAGCAACCATGTTGAAGGATTATACACCTCTGAATATCTTTGATGCAGGTTCTGTGACCGCACAAGAACATGCAGTGCCGTTCAAAATCATTACAACGGACTGTTAAAACTTCATCTTTTGTTCTTAAAATTTTAAAAACTTGATAATTTGCTATTTTTCTAGTATCTTGTTTCATCCTCCATAAATGCATATAAGTTTTAGTTATTTCATAAAATATCACTACTTAGATAGAAAGAAATATTGTTTTAAACAGTATATACTAGCTGTTCAAAATTATTCGAACGACTGAGGACGAAGGTTATATTTAAGCAAGTACGAATTGAATTTGTTTTTATTTTGGTGAATTTTTATAATAATTAACGGATTAATTTCTTTGGTAATTTATTATTTTGGTCTATGAAGCAGTCAAGCCAACAGTAATGCTCAAGAGCTAAAAGATTTCTTTTGATCTTCGCCACCCCAACAATGGAGATCGAAAGGATGGGGTATCATATGAAAAACTAGCAAAAAAGTATAATTGTCGATGTTGGGTATTTGTTTATAAATTGTGAGACAACAGGGTCCATCAAAAACAACAGAGATCGAGACAGAAAACCGAAAATAAGTACAATAGATGACCCTATGAATGTAAGATTTGCACAGAAAAATAATGACATATCGCCAAGAGAGATTGTGAAAGACTTGACATTGAATTTGCCAACTCTAACAGTTTGCCTTAAAACTCAGGGTTTATAAGCTGTATCCAAAGAAAAAGACAGTGCATCTCAATACATCTCAAAACAAATCATGACAATGCGCTTGGCCTTTGCAAAAAAGAATATTTCGAAGGTTTTGCAATTCTGGGACAATGTTTTATGGTAATACAAAAGCAAATATGACATTTTTTGATAAAAAAAATCAAGTGAGGCTCTTAAAATGATGGATATCCTACAGAGAGTAAAGCACTGTGGCAGAAATGGGATGGTATGGGAAGGCGCGAATTAAAGACTAAGCGCACCAGGCGAGCGAATGGGGCCCCGGGCCCAAAGGCATCCCTGAAATGAAGCGTTTATTTAAATATCGCAATAGATAATTTCCCCTCTAAGAATCTGTTCACATATCCGATTTTAACTGAGCAAGTCCGCGTTTTATTATCACAATCAGAGTGCCTGAACAGAAGAAATCTCGTTAATAGTCGTTGAGTACTGCTCACATACCTCCCGCACTTACTCAAAGCATTTATTGCCGGTACGATTCTCTTCCGGTTTGTCAGGGAAAATGCTGAACAAAACCGCCTTTGATTATTTTTACAGAATCACGGGAGGTCTACAGTTTTTTAATAAAATTTCGATATTAAATTTTCAAATGATTGTCAAACGAGGTAATTCCTCAATAGAACGTTTCTGTCCCCTTTGCGATTGCTACGAATGCTTCTAACAGGGCCGGCCCGAACAAAATTGGGGCCTTTTAAGAAATTTCACATAACAAAATAATAATTTCTTGCATTTTGCTATTTATTACAATGAGTGTGATTGAAGGTTAACATTTCAATCACATTCATTCATAAATCAAATAACAAAATAAGTTCTTTTATAAATCAAATAACTGCATCATAAACTCATAAAATGCAGTTTGGAATGCGACTTGCTAGAATAAGGTTACAATACGTTATTTTTGCTTCATTTTCTTACACGTTTTATAGCAAATTCGTTCATAATATTATAATAGTTTAAGTTTGTGACTATTTTGGATTCGATAGATAAAACAGCTAAGGAGATTATTCGTTCTTGACCAATGCTAGATCTCAAGTAATTTTTTTCATTATTTTCAGTACTGTGAGATTTTTCTGCAGAAGTGACGGTAATTGTCAATGTCAATATCTTTTTCAGAAGTCATAAAAAATTTGGATACAATACAAATATAAATATTATAATATTGAGACTCTGAAAAGGCAAAACTTGATGACAAATTTTGATTTCATTAAATAAATCAATGCAATCAGTATCGGATTGGGAAGTCGGGGGAATTTAAGTTGCAGGTAGTTATATGTGACCTAAGAAATTGCCATTGTACAATTTATATAAAGCACCACTACTTCCCTTTGAACGCTAAATTATCCTCAGATAAATATAATATTGTAGCCACTTCTCATTCACAAATACGTTTTAAATTCTGTGTTTCGGTTTTAACTTTTTTTTTTCATGCTCTCTATCAATAGTGTTCGCCAGTTTAAATTTATTTCTTTCGAATTGTAACAAATTGTACATAGTACAGTTAAACACAGAGAAGTAGTATTTGAAGAGAACAACTTACACACAAAACACAATGACCATAATTTCGCACAATGGTAAAGCGTCTTTGTATTTTGAGTAGAGTAACCATCTTCGTTCTTCACGTTCCCATTCGTCAATTATCTTAAATAATAATTTTAAGAAAAATTTCTTTTATCATTCGGAAAATCGTAGTCCTTTTTCACTTATGTAATCCCATTTTGCATGGTAGTCATTCTAAATTTATCAGTTATAATTTCAGGCCAAAAATCAGGATCATTAATATCGACCTTTTCAGTTTCCGAACTTTGTTGATTCTGTTGAAGCTGCAATCCTTCCAATAATTAATCTTGTTCTTTATTATATCCTGACAAAAGAAATAAATATCTTTCGTCTGTAAGTTTCCCTCTTCTTCAAAAGTAAATATCCTTTTTTCAGTTTTCTTATAATCGCTTTCCTCTTCATTAAGAAGAAAGCTGGCTTCTTGAAGATCGGGATTGTTTTCCTGGATGTCATACGGCGTAATCTGGTTTCCGCGATTTTGATTTTCCAGTAGCTTTGAATTATGAGTTTCTTTAATTTGTTGCACACTTTAAATTTTTAAAAATTCTCCAAGGGAGTTCCTCCCGTTTTCTACTTTTTCTTTTGATCTTTTTTTGTCTTGAATTTATCAGCTACACATATATTTTTTCCTGAAAATCTATCTTTACTAAATTGCTAAAATGTTAAGAAATTGTCGAAAAGCAATATCATAAAAACATTGAGATCGCTTTTTAAGTAGCATGATTACAACAAACATCAATAAAATATATTATTCAGTAAATTTCAATACATTAAACACTTGTCTTCTTTTTAAATACGAATATTTCATTTATTTTCTCGCCTCGTGATAAAAACTTACGATGTAACTATGTAACGTTACAACGCAAAGCACAATGAAGCGCATTGATTTTACTTTTCTCACTCTGTAGTTAGCTGCATAATGAAACTCAAAATAGCCAACCTTGCCTTGGATTGTTCGACGTAAATGTGCATAAATTTCATGATTATATTTAAATGCATGTATATTAGGATTTAAAAAAAAAAAACATTTTTATTTTGCAAAATCAGCCAGCGGCGAGAGGCCTTCAAAAAAAGCAGGGCCTAGCGCGCTCGCACCCCCCCCCCTCCGGCCTGCCCTGGCTTCTAACGTGAACTATGCTACCTGATTACTAGCCATGTATCATGCACCTTGAAGATATTCTGGTGAAAGGATCACTGGTCAAGAAAATGCCGTCATAATGTACCAGCTGGATAGCTTGTATAGGTAACTTTATAATTCTTAGGCTGCGGAGTCTTTATCATTTGTCAAACAACAGCTATGCTGACTGATGTGATATTTATGAAATGTATGCAATGTTGCATATTTTAAGCAGAATGAGATCCTTGTATAAATAAAAAAATTATCTTAACTCAAATAGAAATTTTAAATAAAATAATGATTGCCATGTATTATAAATTTTTCTGGTTGACTTACTAAAACTGTAATTAACCAACATTCAAAGGATAAATTTTTCTTTTTCGTCGTAAAAGCAGAACTGGATATTTGTGTGCCCGTAAAATTTCAGCTCTTTGTTCTCGACGGCTTCTTAATCAAATATCTTTCTAATGGAAAACGAAAACATTAGTATTTCGAATTAACTCTGTGCTGTCTGTTTTCTAAAAATATGTTTGCAAAAAAAGTATAGGCATTATCGAAAAAAGGCATTAACTGATAATTTTTTTTATCTGTATCAAAAATTAACTGCGCAAGATTTAATTTTTTTAAATTAGCTAACGAAGCACCAAAAAAAAAAAGATTTTAAATCTGAACATGCTTCCTAGAAAAAGTATGTAAAAGGAAAGTACAGTTTTAAATCGCGCAAATATCTTTATGAACACACTGTATACAAATTTATTGCTGCTACGAAAATATTTACTGCTTGTGAATTTATACAGGATGCACACTAAAGTCCCTTACCACCCTTTTAACTACCGAATGGCTGCAGCTGTCTTTATGGCAGTAGTGTCTAGGCATGGTAAAATGACTATGCGCTACTGGATGAAACCACTTACAGCACCACCTGGTGGGAAACGGTGGAGTTAGGGTTATTATCTCTAAAATGGTATGAGATAGAGAAAAAAGTGAATTACAAAGTTATAAAGCATCATCGATTTAGTGCAAAAAGACAACTTATAGTCTTGAATGCTAAAAGCAGAACGCTTAAAATGTGCATTTGTTTGCGGCTTCCGAAACTGTGACGTCACGAAACTTGAACGAAAGGAAAAAAGATTATCTTTCGGACGAAAAACGAGCCGAAAATAAAGAACAACGAAAATAAATGTATCTTGTGATAATTTTTTTTTTCTTTCTAGGAATATTTTGACACGTGTCATTTAAATAAAAAAAATCTTTTCAGTACACTAATAAAAGTCTGCTACTGTTTGTATTGTGTTCATTTGCGAAGTCTTAAATGTTATTTTCAAAAAACATAAAAATTGTAGAATGAAAAAGCATCAGCAGCAATTAGTGGAAAATGTAATTTTAGATACTCTTATGAAATTTTCTTCGTGCCAATCAAATTTTATATATATAATTCACAGACATAGTAATTAGCTGCATTTCACGTAGGCAACATTATTTTTGACTACAAGTTATAAATAACATTATCATGCGAAAATATACCAGAAAGTTAAAGAATGTTACCAATTTTTGCGTGCTTTTAGTTAACTTCGTTCATGTTTGTAAGGATGGAATTGCTAAGTATGATCACATTGAACAAACTCCTTTTTGTTGTTTTTCCCTGCTTCAGATCCATATCTTATGTGGAAGAGCCATACCGTGTCTGGTATACCCTTTTGTTTTGATTTCTTTAACATTCAACTGCTTTGCTGCATTGCCTTTCAGTGAATAACATAAAGACAACAT
>BGPR01000427.1:588488-631739 GCA_013235015.1 Araneus ventricosus | reverse complement strand
CCAGAGGGCGTTTCGGCTTACCTCGAAACTGAAACTAAAACTCTTGATGTGAAACTGAAACTTACGCCATTACTGTTCTCTTCTAATCTTTCGCTTCTAGCTTCATGTACGTGTGTTAGTGCTGTGTTGTGATTTTGTGTAATTCAGTCAATATAATGCTTTGTTCTATTTGAAAGCAGGATTCAGCGTGTATTATTCCGTCGTGAGTGATTCATTCTAATGGATTAACAAAGTTTATTGCAGATTCGTCGCAAGCTCTCCCCGGGTCGACAGAAAAGGTAGGATCTTTTTGATATTCAATTTGATTTGAATAACTTCTTACCATTTTTGAATAGAAACAAGATTAATTTCTTGACAAACAGATTCCTTTAAAATTGTAAAATCTTTCAATAAACCTCATGTAGTTGTAATGTTTTGAATAAAATTTTCACGAATTTCGACATAAAAAGTCTTCATATCCATAAATACAGAATGAAATCACCCTAACTAAACAGTTTCGATCACCTACAATAGATATTATACAATATTTTTGACACGCCAATTTGATGGAACTGTTGGAATCCATATATTGAAAATAATACGGTAAAACCCTCAGAGATTCCCCATCCCGACCACCCAACCGATTAAGACAATTTTTTTATTTTATATGAAAGCTTATGATGTCTACATATGTCATCAAGGGTCGCCTGTCCACCCCCATTTTCGAACGAAATCGAAAAAACTCTTTCCTACTGTACATTCTATATGGGGAAAAACCTTTGAATAGTTCGCCAACATATGGATTTCGCAAATTTTTATTTCATATGGAAGCTTATGACGTCTAGATATGGCATCAAAGGCCGTCTGCCCCCCACCACCTCCCATTTTCGAAGGAAATCGAAAAAACATATAGAGAATGTATGAAGTGTTTTTTCCTATTTCGTTTCGTAGGGAGCAGGCGACCGTTGATGACATGTCTAGACATCATAACCTTTCAAATGAAAAAAAATCAAAATCGGTCGAGTGGTTGAGGCTGGCGGACTCAGTGAAGGTTTTTTCACCAAATTATTTTAAATATATAGATTATGGAATATTGAAATAATTTTTTTCAAATTCGCTACCAGATGCCACTCATAAGAAACTAAAATTTCATCAATTTAATCGATTAACCATTAAAAGGGATAATTTTTTCTAGTAATGTTATAATAAAATAACTTTGGTATTGAGATTATTTTAAGCAAAGAAGTTCATTTAGCTTATTGGATGACATTAATTTCTTGCTAATTAATTTTATTAATTAATCATTAATTTCAAAGTCAAGATACTTCCTTATGGTTTGAGATAAGAAAATGGAAGGTTTAGATTTTTTGTTTAATCTAAAAATTTGGCGAGAACTATGACAACCTTTAAATTTGCATCTAAAAATCCATGAATTTGGTGGTAAGTATACTTACCACGTACTTATAAAGGATTAAATGATCTTTAAGTCGTGAAAATATTAAAATAGTGTATATTCATCGTGACCACACTGTGGTACAAAATTTCAAAACTCTAGCACATTAAGAAGTGAGTGCAAAATCGTCTAAAACATTCCAACCATGAAACGTATTAAGTTGAATAAAAGTGTTTATTAAAAAAGCATTAAGACAGCTAAAGGAAAAAGTTTACATTAATAAAATCACAAGAAAATTAAACTTTCGAATTATGAAATTGCGAAGAATTCTCAATTTTTATCACTCTTTTATTTCGATGTATTAATTTTTAATGAGACGAGACAAAAATTAGACCAAATGACATACTTTCTTCTGAGGAATCGAAGGCGGATTCTATGGAGGACACATCCTTCGGCTCGGAAGGAGGAATATAATTATCTCTGTCTAACTTTGTTCTTTTCGGGGCGAGATAGCAGCCACCGAGAAACCCGCAGCCGAATCCTGGCATGCAGCATTCAAAAGAAAGGCGAGATAGAGATCGAGGACAGCACACTGAAAATGGAATAAAGTTTCATCATCAGAACTAAAAATGACAATAAGTACAGTCAGATGAAAATAAAGGCCCGTTTACTACTGAAGCTTGCTTTGAGATGTATGCTTGCTTTGCGACTATTACTTTCTCGTATACGAATTATACAAAGAGGAAGTATTGTAATCGTCAAAAAACTCGAACTCGAGATTTTGACGAATCTCCACGTTTTAGACCTCCTTGAGTCCGAAAAACACAATTTTGGAATTATACCTGTGTGTCTGTCTGTCTTTGAACACGATAACTCGCAAACTATTAGAGCTACGGGGATGAAATTTGGTATGTGATCTTTACACATAATTTGTAGGTTTCTCTCAAATTTTGGACAAAATCCGTCTACGGGAAGTCTGCCTGTCTGTCTGTCCACGGTCATGCGAACACTATAACTCAATAACTTGAATAGCTAGATGGATAAAATTTGGTACAGTTTTATCATCATGAATGCAGGTCCGTATAAACCTTTGGGCCAAATACGGCAAAGGGTTGGCTGTCTGTCGATCTGTATAATTTACTTTAGAAGAGAATCCGTTATCTCCACGCGCATGCGTACTGGAAGCAATCTTCTGTGCACGTGAAAGGGACGGAACGGAATTTCATTACGGAGTAGCGAATTACGACAGTTTGTCCTTGAGCCGGTAAGAGCGGAAACTCGGTACGCATATCTTAGAATTTGATTCTTTACCTAGATATTTTTCAATCACTGTAATGAAAAACCTTCTGATAGTCATTGGATTCTGGGTAACAGTAGGTTCGAATTTTTTTAGCCACGCGGGGGAAGGGGAAACGGCATCTTTTTGGGGAAGTATACGAGAAAGTTTAGAGGAGAACACTCCCGCTGGTTTTTTGTTCGTTCTTCTGTATATTTCCTCAAAAACGCGCAGAATGTAAGAAGTAATCTATATATAAGTTACCGGCAATGTCTGAAATGCCAGCATTCTATAGAATACCTAGCCATTTATAGAATGCCGAGGGATCTTAGGCAAAGTTTGTAATATGAAAATTATTATACACTTTCCCTAGGCATTGTATTTAATACCTATGCATTATATTTAATACCTAGGCATTGTATTTAATACTTAGGCATTGTATATAATACCTAGGCATTCTATAGAATGGCAAATGCTATTTAGATTAATGGAAAATTAAATGGAAAAGATCATGATAACGCTACTATTTAAATGACGTGAATTCCTCAAAAATACAGATATTATTTTGAAAAATAATGGAAGAGTGCCATTAAAAACTTTTATTCAAAATACGTAAAGAAAAACGAAAGTTGTACGAAACAAGAGTTATGCCTTAAGAAAACAACATGAAATTAGATTAAGAAAGAAAAATGAAATATGAACCTACTTCTAGCATTAAGGAAAGAAATAATTTTATTTTGAATTTCACTTAGTCGGTGATAAATTTCAAACTTTTCAGGTTTGTCATTTGTCATCCTATAGAATGCATAGGAAATGTGTGAAATATTAATCGTTTCATATATTGTCGGCCACTTTCGGCATGCTATAAAATGCCTAGATATTCTATAGAATGACGGCTTTCAGACATTGCCATTAACATATATTTATCAAAAAGAAGGAAAGAGGCTTATTCATGTAACACATTCATATTTTGGAGAAAATACGTACCCCCACTTTTACAAGAATTTCCATCGGGGCACATATATGAGTTCGCCAATCCAACTAAGAGGCAGATAATCGAGATCAAACGCAGGCTCATTTTCCCCAGAAATGACAAGTAGCTACAAAAAAGAATAAAATATCTGAGAAGAATTCGGATAAATAATTTCACAGAAAGAAAATAATGTAAGAAAACCTCGGGTATATTCTTTCATCGCGGCATCTATGCAGCACAGTTTTTAGAGATATCCCATAGCAATTTAGTTTGTAATTCGTTTTATTTAATATCCCACATGTTGCTACTTTCAATAAGCTATTCAAGTAATTTGGTGAGTCTCTGTCTATTGTAGGAAATATATAACAGATAACGTTAACTAGAAGCGTCCCTTCCTTCTGAATCCTTCTCTCCTTCCCGGATATCAAGGACAACTCTACAATAGAATATAAAAGGCGTTTTTTCTTAAAAGTTACCGAAAAGCCTGCAATTGGATATGCAATATATTTGAATGACCGGCCGCTGCGCATCATAAATTCGGGCACTCTGCAAAAATAGTCCCAGTTACTGTATGCTTCATAAGCAATACGGGCAGTCATAGGAGAGGACCGTTTAGCGGTTCAACGTCACTTAACACAGGGGTTTATTGACAGCTCAATTCGATTCAGTACACATATCAGAGCAGTTTCATTAAAAATAGATCATTTAAGGTAAATATACAATGCAATAATAAATTATATTCAACTAGCTAAAGAAACACTATTCGATTCGACAAACATAATGATGACAAATTGTTTGTTAACTTACATATTTTTTCCCTCCAAATCGAAAGATTTTGATTTTTTTTTTAAAAGTAGGACTATCAACTTACTTCGAAAGATCGAATGCCAAGAACAGACACAAGTAATGTTTAATTTTCCCCTTAAGAATATCCCTTTTTATATAATGCTTATCAATCAAATAATTAAACGCTTGTCTACTAATTTTTTCCGTTCATACAGATAAACAAACGATCTTCTCTTATTTTTTGTATATCAGTTGAAAACGAATGAATTTATCCCACATGTTTAGGCTGTTAGAAAATAATATTTACTAAAATTATCTTATCGTATAAATGATTCAAGCTATTTCAATCGTTTTTGGGTGCGTTAAAATTTTAATTTACTGGATGATCAGCTAATAAAATTAGGAGTTGGCAAATTATACTCAGCCTGAGCAGGTGTCATTTGAAAAAAGGGTGAGTGAAATGTTATAAGTTTTTAATTTGTCGCATATGAAATACAGTAGAACCCGGGAACCCGAACCCCAGGAATCCGAACATCTTTTGTTAATTTTCTGAAAACAATTTACTGAAAAATGAAGGAAAAATAACAATTGCGAATCAGAAACAAAGCTAAAGTTTAATCATATTTTAAAAGAAGTATTCGAATTGGTGTTTAAGAATGAATACATTACCTCAATTAGTAGGGACAAACTCACATATCTTCTTTCACCTTCAATTTGTTTGCCGCTGTCCCGTGCGAATCGCCGCGTGCTCTTTCAGTACGCCTTGACAAAGCACCCAGAGTCCATACTCAACTGCATTTGGTGATCAAGAGTGTTTTGTCGAATTTCCCGTATAATCCGAATTCCCCGGAATCCGAACAAACGTCAATTAGTTCGGATTCCTTGGATTCTACTGTATACAAAGAGAACGTATCGTAATCGTCAAAGAATTCAATCTCCAGACTTTTAATGAATCTTTACATTTTAGACCTCCCCGAGTTTGAAAAACACAGTTTTGGAGTTACAGCACAACCCTGTCCAGCAGAACCAAAAGGAGACAGTGGCGGACTTCCGCACAGGCGTTAGAGGCGGCCGCCTCGTGCCTCTGGACTCTAGGGGGCCCCAAAAATCTATGCGAGGAACACCACAGCCTTTTTTATAGTGTAACCCTCTCCTCACTGAAAAGTTGCTCCCTCTTTGCTTTAAAAAAATTAATGAGCAAATAAAAGCAGTCAAACGAAACGGTGCCGTTGGGGGGGGGGGGAATTAAGTCGCAGGGTGGGTTTTGCATATCATTATTGATAAATTAACCTGCTAGTCACACAGGAATGTGCTTTATAGAAAACGAGACATGCAGAAGACGACATTCCTTTGATGATACGTCCATTGTACCCAAGACGCGAAGGTCTGTAAATTGATTTCGCTGGTGTAGAGCTGCTCAGGGCTGGGTTATCAAATAGGCAAAGTAGGTAACTTAACTGCTTAGGGGCCCCGGAATTTTTTGGGATCAGATGCATCGTAACACTATTTCTTGTATTATTATCAAGGTAATTTAATTTAGGGCTTTCATTTAATTTTAAGAATCGAGTGCTCGAATTGAATTTAAATTAAAATCAAGGATCACTTAAATTTCAGGACGTTATTCTTAGGATTTTTTTTCGTGTTTTCAAATTCGCTTTCAAATTCAGTGTGGTCCAGTTTGTTTCGCAGTTAGCTTTCTGCGAAAACTTTGGTGAACTTTGCATTACAGTATGTAGATTGTTCAAAAAAGTTGACATTTTTACCTCTTTTTTAAAAAAATTACTTACTAAATTAAGATTTTGCATTTTTTTATTTGCAAGACACTAGCACCAACTCTCCCCTGAATGTGATCTATATTTAAATATTTTGTTATTTAAGTTTGCCTTAATATTTGTAACTTCAAAACAGCTTGTATAAAGATTAAATCGATTCTAACACACAGTAATATTAAATTTTATGAAAGTTGGATATCCTGAATACCCATGTATACTTATAAATTAAAAACATTACTTAGATTGCAGTTCGTCCATAACTATTCGAAGATTCAAATTAAAATTGTCATTTGGCTTCTCTTAGAATGCGATTAAATTTCATATCGCTGCAATACAGATACGTATCTTCCTGAATTTTAACGACATTCAACTGGAGTTTTTATATAAGCTGCCCTGTATATATCTGGCTTTCAAGTTATGAAAGAAAAATTAGGTTACGTTTCGCAAATGCGCAAGAAAAATTATTTACTACAAATGCTCATATTTCCTCTAATATTCAAAGTATTTGCTTCAGATTTTATTACAATACTTTACTAACATATTGTCATTAATTCTGTAAGTTTCGTATAATTTGGCTGAAAACTCTGTATGTTATAAACGAAACACATGCGGGAAAATTTAGGATTTTTTAAGAAAACCTTTTAGCTTCCTGATTTTTCGTGCTTTTCTTTCACAAAAAAATGCGTGTAAATGTTGAGTTTATCAAGCGAAACCATTAGTAAAAGTTGTAACTCATTATCAGCTTTCTGTAAAATGTAATGAGACCTAAATCATTTTCTTCATCAATTTCTGGTCAGTGCCCTAAATTCCATCGTGGCGCTTAACATCCTTCGCTGTAAACTGTGAGATGAAGACTCTTCTTTGCGTGGTCGAGGTTCTAGGAAATCCTTTCAGCCTTTCGGGAGATATTTGAAAAAATGTGAAAAATTCAAAAGTGTTCACATTGTTCCGCAACCCACCTATACATTTGATTAGTTATATTATATTTGAAAGTCATTGCTTCATTTTGACATTTTCATTTTTTAACAAGATAACTTTTTAGAAAAAAAAGAACGATGAAAACAATTTTAATGATTTACTTTGCAGAGCTTAAATTAGATAACATATTTTTTTAAAAAAATTATCTTAATTCATCTCGAAATGCTGTTTCAAAAAAAATTTTGGGAGGGGGAATAATTTTAGTATTTTCCTCTTTTTTTGCCTGTATTGTTATTAGATTATACCATTCTGCCCTTTAGGACAAAAGAGTTGATACTGTTCACTCGAGTTCGAAACTTAGAAGAAATATAAAATGGTTTTCAGTTTATGGTAAAATTTATTATAGTTCATAATTATAATTTTTGCTCATTTGATTTATGAGCTCATTTCTCCTTTTCGACTGAAGAAGTTTTCTTTATTAAACGTAAGAAAAGAAAAATAAATATTTAGTAAAACCAATTTTGAAATGTTGTTCCTATTTAATATAAAATTTGAATGTTTGGCCACTGTTATGTCCAATTCATCTATAGATAGATGCAAAAACCGAAACAAACACTGCTACTTAAATATTTTATATTATCAAACGAAAAACATCTCTGTTTGGAGTAAAATTAAAAAAGTTAAAGGGTTGCAAAGGTATTTTAATTTCTTTATCTTATTATATATATATATATATATATATATATATATAATTAGGACTGCCATACGTCCCGTATTTCACTACTCGGTCAAATAATACTATATGTGCCTTTTTCTCCCTAAACTCTGCCGGGAAGAAATAGAATGTACTATCGAACATTTATAGGTAAAAACATCGACATTCGCAATTCTGGGATTTTATTCAAGCAGTTTGTATATCTAAAAGATTATTAGAGAAAAATAATACCAACCAAAACTGCGAAGCAATTATGAAATTGAGTATGCAAGAGAAATGGCTGAAGTTTCTTGCTGATACAAAGTATATTGATGAGAAGTCATGTCTAATAATGTTATGCGAATACGCATTTGCTCTTCCAGCCCATAATGCAAATGTGGTGGGAATATTTTTACTGATGTCAACTCAATGGTCGGACGAAAGAAACAGACTGTCGTCGGGGACAGCTGAAGCAATTTTGATTTGCCATCATAATTTAAAACTGATTTGCGCCCAATTTTAAAATTATGTGAAAGGAGAAAATGATATAATTAAGAAAGTAAAATCAACTTTAAAATATGATTGGGCTAAAAAGCATTAACCTTACATCTCTTTTATATTCTAGATTACTTATATTTTATTGATTTCTTATAAGAGTAAAATAAACCATTAACAACCCACTTTTTTCATGTCTTATTTATTTAGCACTTACACGTCCCGTAGCAATCGCTGGAAATTATGACAACCCTACATATAACATTATGAAAAATGACATAGCACATATACTTTGCAAGAGTAAAGTATATTCTTTGTAAAAATGAGAGAAATAAATGTTAGAAATCAATACAAGAATCATAAACAACAATACAAGAATTAGCTTCAATTTGAATAACGAAAATAAACATAGACTTAGAATTAAAAGCATAAGTAAGTAATTTTACGCTACATATTTGTATCACCAATAGAGTTTTTTTTGGAGGGGGCCTCAAAATAATTTTGAGGCCTCGGGCCTTATATTGTCAAAATCCGCCACTGGGCGGGGGCGTTTCGAATGACAATTTGTTCGGTTAAACTAACAGCACCTATTACTATTTTACATCTATTTATAGTATGCAATTCTGAAATATTTTGAGTGTGAAACGAATTCAAAACTCTCTTTGTAGACTACACGAATGTTCCTTATTGATGTTAATTTCCGGCGGACGCAATATTCGCAGAGACGTTTTCGAGCTGAATGCGCCTGACAGATACAGGTAAACAATATCTTAATTAATATTGTTAATACCATAATTTTAGCATTTTAAAATTAACCACTGACCTTCTTGGGAAGGCTTAAAAGAAAAAAAGGGGAGGTGGAGTATCGTTGCAAAAAGTCTCGACTTCGTGATTATTTCCGTTCAGTATTACATTATATGTTTTTTGGATTTGCGATTTCAGAGGCATTTCGGATAACTTGGGTTTCGGTTAATCCGAGTTCGGTTAACCGGGGTTTTACTATATGTCTGTCTGAATGACTCTTTATGAATACAGTAACACCAAAACGAAACGATCTTGAAAGATGAAATTTGCTATGTGGCTTTCACACCAAAAGTGAAAATATTCATGAGTTTTCGGCGAAGTTCGTGAATGGGAAGTCTGTATATCAGTATGCATGCGAACATAACCGAAAAATAGCTATGAGGTAGGAGGATGACTTATGGCATGTGGGTTTATTACCAGAATTGCAGATTTGTATGGAATTATGAACCCAGTCTTTCAAGGTTGATTTCAGTTTAGTTTAGTTTTTAACGTACCGTTTTGCAGCAACACGAGGGCTATTTTGGGACAGACCTCTTACTTTTGAAATCGTGGTCAGATGACGAGGACGACAGTTGAGTTGGCACCCCGTCTCCATATTTCCGCACCACTCCAGCGGGAAGACACTTGGCCTTTTGCGTATGATTTGGCGTACGGCCGCCACATATACGGCGGATCTTCAGTGGAAGCGGGTTTCGAGCTTGGAATCGTCCGGCCCCGAAGCCGAGACTTTAACACTAGGCCACCGCAGCCTCAGTAGATTAAGGGGAAGAGATCTAAAGTGTATACTCAATTCTCTTTACTACGAAGACTCTAAAACAGGGTTCATGTTAGGGAAGTATACGCGAAAATCGAGGAGAGCAGTGATTGTTACTTTATTTGATTTTATTTTTTAATTTTTATTATTTCTAATTACATTTTAGTGTTTGAAAGTGAAAAATTTTTGTCATTTGACAGATCACTCATTTTTGTCTTTTCTTTGAAAACTCGGATTCGTCAGTTTTGTTTGTAGTTTATACAACTTTAAAAGAAAATAATTAGGTCGAGAAAACTATAACTGTTTTTTAAAGTTTTATCAATTACGAACAAAACTGACAAATGCAAGTTTTCAAAAAAAGGCAAAAAATTTATTCCTCCGGAGATTCGCCGAGTATGTGGGGTTGCTTCATGCTAAATAATATGTAGTGGACCAAATATCCTCCCACTGGTGTGGTGAGGAAATTTGGAAAGAGCGTACCAGATATGGCGTCGTTCTCGTCATCCGACGGAGGTTCAAAGTTAATCGATTCCACCCAAAATAGCCCTTGTGCTGCTTCAAAACGGGACGCTAATATAACTAAACTTTAAAAAAAATATTTTTAACAACCCTTTTGTTAGATCATTCAGATTCATTCTGAGAAAAATAATGAAAATAAATATAAAAATTTATTCATTACAATTAGTTTTGGCCTTTTAACTACATTACCACGGCAACAACTTTAAAAATTGTCCCTTAACATAAATGTTAAAAATTTCAACCTACTTTCGTAAAGCAGTTTTGACGTGCTGATTCATCAAAAAAATATGTTCTGCTTGAATTCTACATTCTAATGAGGTCTACATTCTAACATATAGTTAGTTCAATTTTCCAATAGAAATAAAGCAATACGCTTACTCCATATATTAGTAGCGGCTGATGGGATTTATAAGAGGGTGAGGGGACAAAAGTTGTATAGACAATTGAAAGTACAGGGGAGTATAGGTGGTAGATAACAAATTCAAAAATTTAGCTACAAAATTAGGGAGTTTCCCGGATTCTGTTGCTCTTTTATAATTCCTAGTTTGAGGCAGCTAAAGGGAATAAAAATTTTTCTCGCGAAAAGAGGGGTCGGCGGCTTCCCTCTTTGGCTCACCGCCAACGCCATTTATGGTTATTATACACATTTATTCAACTTGGCTTGTTTCGTGTTTGTAAAGATTGAATGTTGTAATCGATTTTTTCACTCCTTTCCTGATGTGCTAGAGTTTTGAAATTTTGTACACCTGTGTTTATCGATGATAATACACTATTTTGATATTTTCACAAATTAATGAATCATTTAATCGATTAATTTGATGATGTAGTGAATTTGAGAAAAAATAGTTTTAAAATTCGATAATATTTGCAGTAATGAAATGTAAATAAAATACCAAAAAGGTGAAAATTATTAAAATAAACAATATTCTACTTTTGTAGACTAATAAAAGTGTGTTTTTAAAAACTGATTTTATGAGCTTCTCTGTATTTTCAATTTCAGTTTTTAACAATAGAAGTAATGGGACTGTCGTGGAGAGTATCTCAGACAGTGTTTGCAAAGGCAGCAGTAATGACCTCCTTTCGATTTTCACGTAAACTCACACAATATGTTGTGTATTCTGTTCAACTTCTTGCTATACTGAAGGAAATAAAGAATCTATTTTCAACCTCTTTCCTTTGACAGATTGGATTCAAAATTTAATACGGATTGATATTACAATTTGGCTGTCAAGACCACATACTAAATTTCATTTACCTTGCCTGTTGTGTTCTTCACGTTTCCTTACACAAGGAAGACAAATAAATTGTCTTGGATACTCTTTGACGGATTGAATTTGAACATTAGACACTAGTCTAAAATTTTGGCGTGAAGATCATGTACTTAAGTTCCCCCATCTAGCTTGCTGCGTTTTTGAGATATCGCGTCCACTTCTAAAAGAACAGACCGACCAATAGTCTGCTCATCTGCTGACGGATTCGGTATACAATTTCATACATAACTACAGTTTTTGGAATAAAACCATATGCCAAATTTCATCTATTTATCTCGTAGCATTTTTTAATTATCATATTCATACGGATGGACAGACAGTTTGACTTTCCCTGTACGGATTTCACCCAAAATTTGACGGAAATCTTTAATTTTGGTGTAAAGACCGCACACAGAATTCCATCTGTATAGGTCATTCATTATCAACTTCCTGTGAAACGGGGTGAGCCGAAATTTTTTTACTTTCTCGTATACGAAGTATACAAAGAGAAAGTATTGTAATCGTCAAAAAATTCGAACTCGAGATTTTGACGAATCTCCACGTTTTAGACCTCCCTGACTCCGAAAAACACAATTTTGGAATTATGTCTGTCTGTCTGTCTGTGAACACGATAACTCAAAAACTATTAGAGCTACGGGGATGAAATTTGGTACGTGGTCTTTAAACATAATTTGTAGGTTTCTATCAAATTTTGGACAAAATCCATCAACGGGAAGTCTGTCTGCCTGCATGTTCGAAGCCATGCGAACGCTATAACTCAAAAACTTGAAAAGCCAGATGGATAAAATTTTATACACAGTTTTATTGTCATGAATGTAGGTCCGTATAAAATTTTGGGCCAAATCCGTCAAAGGGTTGACTGTCTGTCGGTCCGTATAATTTACTTTTGAAGAGAATCTGTTATCTCCACGCGCATGCGTACCGGAAGAGCGGAGAGGAATTTCATTACGGAGTAGCGAATTACGTCAGTTTGTCCTTGAGCCGGTAAGAGAATAAAATCGTTACGCATCCCTTTGAATTTAATTTTTTGCCTAGATATTTTTCAATCAATATAATGGAAAACCTTCTGATAGTCATTGGATTCTGGGTAGCAATAGGTTCGAATTTTTTTAGCCACGCGGGGGAAGGGGAAACGGCAACTTTTTGGGGAAGTATACGAGAAAGTTAAGGGGAGAACACTCCGGCTGGTTTCATCATCATCAAATTCTGGTTGGTTTCTTAAGTGACAGAATCTTCAGTGTAAAATGTGTATGATACTCGATTGCATGTTACACGATTCTCCACAGCTGAATTCGTACCATAGTTTTCATTTAAATTGCAAATTTCTCGCATTTTACTAAACGGTGTTTAATTTTTGCACACCAGTGTATTTCGAGTGGCGGCTTGTCCATTGAGGCTGCAGCACTCCTATCATTATTTCAAAACCTTATTAACTCACTTTGTAACATTTATTTTTATTATTACATTATTAATATATATTATACTACACTTTGTAACATTATATATATTTTTTCATGATCTTGAACGAATGTATATCAAACCATTTGTTACTTAAATTCTGTAATCGCATTTACGCGGACACCTATTGCCTTTCCCAGAAGCGTCGCGGCGCTTGGAAATTAAAAGCACGGGCAAAGCTCTCAGCAAAACAACAAACAGCTCTCAGGGTCGCAGCGCGGAATAGCTCCTACTTATTTGTGACCAATATGCGGTGGCGTAAATAGGGTGGGGCAGGTAGGGCCAGTGCACTGGGCGCCATTACCTGGAAACGAAAAATTGAGGAATAAATCACATGCATTTGAGAGAAAATTAAGTCTTTGTCTAAAATCTTATTTCCGAGATTCTTAAAAATTAAAATGATTCCAGTCAAGCTTGGGAGAACATAAAAGATACATCCCTTTTTGCAACCTGGGAGCCAAGATAGGGTTCTCAAAACACAATGACAGTTTTATGGTGCTGATCTGACCATGTGATTGCCAAATGCGAAAGGGAAAGCTTTTAAAGCGTTTTCAAAGATTTGTGTCACGGGAGGTTCTTTCCTATATTTTTTATGTATTTGGAATAATTTATTATTTGATAGAAACAAATTTAAATCTAGAAAAGGGATTGCTTTCTGTCCCGTCAGTAAAGTTCACTGTTTTAAGCAAAATTAACAACTAACATTTTAAAATAATTTACCATTTGATTTACACACATATTACTTTTTACAGTTCTTTGAAATAATAGTTATGAAAGTTCTTTGTTAATAATAGTTATAATTATCAAAATTTACCAAAGATATTAACTATAAATTAATAAGTAAAAATAATTAAAACTTAATTAAAAACTCTTAGTATTATATGGAATGGCGCATATGCAACTATTTCTAATATAATACAGAAACAAATAATAGAAATATAAATTAAAATGTAAAAATTATAAATAAGAAACAGAAGATTTAAACAAAAAACGATGACATTTTTCAAAATGTTTCTCGTTTTGCGGTTGGACAAAATTCAGGCCACAAAGGGTATACTTTTGATTTATAATCTTACCCTCGACAGAAAATTTGGTCCATTTTAGAACTCCTATGGCTACTGGTCTTCGAAGAAGTTGGTCATCTGAGTTCTTTTCCATTCCTTCCATTTTGAATAATATCTTTTATATTCTAAATTCTATTTTATGTGATTTATCTATTTTATGTGTTTTAAATATTAATTGTTGTAATTCTTTTGTTGATGCAATCACTTGATGCTATTGCGTTGAGCACGCAAAAAGGTGTATTGTCATCGTTTTTTGCTTAAATCTTCTGTTTCTTATTTGTAATTTTTACATTTTAACTTTGTTAATAGTGATATGAAGCCGTTTGATTTCAAGTATGGAAGAAAACAAGAAACTGATGACGAGAAAGAAAAAAATATGATACTGTTGGAGGAATCTGAAGATGAGGATTTTGGTTCTTTGCAACAAGAAACGGAGGCTGCAGAGATGGAGGAAGTAATGTATCTGGAATAATCCATGGGTGAATTTTGAACAAATGTTAGTTTCGATTGATAACGTTAGAAGTGTCAGAATGAAGGCACATAATTCGTACGTCTGTAGGAATCAAGAAGCTGACGGTGGTGAATATGATATGACAGCTTTGAGAACTACCAATTTGGTTAAATCAAAATTTGTTTTGGTTGTGAATAACCAGTATTTTATTTTCGAGAATCAATTAAAATCTGTACTCCCAGATCGTATCTTTCAAGTATATTGTCGGAAAGAATTATTTGGTTTTCAGGTAATATAAATGTCAAAGAAAAATTAGTAGAATAGTGAATAGCACGTTCGATTTCAAGTGGAAAATAAATTTTCTACTACTGAATTGAACTATTTGTTTCTACTAACGTTTATGATAGATTTTTAAGTCTTACCTATTTCCTTCTGTTGTGTCATAATATTCAGTTTCTATAAAGATTCATTTACGAACTTTTCACAACAAAATTTGTTTTAGAATGATTGTGAATTACACCAAATTAAATGCAGTAAATAGTTAAAATTGTTTATAAGTGATATTCTATGAAATAGAAGATATTTTTTCTGACAAACATTCAAAAAACAGTATTTTGTCATAATTGGGAAAAGGCAATTAAATGCATTTTGAGGCAATATACAATAGTTTCAAATATATTCTTTTCAAATCAATTCGTTACGGTGATTAGAAGCCAAAATGCGTGGTCCCAATTACCCCGTAGTCTCTGGGGTAATTGGGAACACTTCGAGGTAAAATAAGAACTCTCTTAAAAGTGAGATTAATTAATTAATAAATTACTTTTGAAAGGAGGCATTGTTTAATGAACCCTATAGAATATGTTTATGCCCTCGCAAGAAATACAGAGCTCTTCTCCATCGCATTCTATACTTTTATATTCTATACTAGTCTGCAAAATTCGTCCCCAATTACCCGAACTGACCCTATCGAAATTTAGTTCAAATACTAATACATTTTTTAAGAGCACCGTTTTATTTTTTAAGTATTTTCTAATTTACTTCTTGGGGGGGGAGCTGTAGAAATTAATACTTTCAGTGTACTAAAAATTAAATTAGTTGAATAATTAAATTAATATTGAGTGACATTACGAAAATGATAAAGTTTATATGATGGCGAACCGCCTGGTCGCCGAAGGCGGCTAGTATGTAACATAAAAGTCATATTAGTTAAAAATTGTTTTATATATTATAATTTAGATATAATTGCAATTTCAATCTTTGCACTCCTTGTCATAAGGCTTCATGGAGAAAAATGGAGTTAAAATATGAAAGGACGCTGCTTTGGTATTTGCCGTATGCTCCATTTTATGCAGGTACACCTTTGTCAATATGCATCATGAAGAGCCGCTAAAACTAGAGGAAATATTCATACAATATATTTGCAGTGTTGTGCGGCATTCGGAATATCGTAGCAACATCATGGAACTATCGTAAAAAATATCTCGTGTTAATAGGGAGTGTTTCCAGAGTTGCTCTTGGACCGGCCCATTTATAATAGGGAAAATCGGAAATTAGAATTCTCACCTTCACCCTACCTACCTTGTTTCTCTTGATTTTATTTATATCGCTTCAATATTCGTGCGAAGGTAATTCCTTTGGATTATATGTATGTGTTGCACTAAAATATTTTTTTTATTTCTCACTAGCCGCCTTCGACGACTATCTTGTCCGTTGGGAATATAATTTCAATTGAACCTCTTATGCACCATTTGATTTTCATGGTTCTCATAGCAAAGTAATTTTAAATTTCAAATTGTGATATGCATTTAATCCATTCAGTGGTCTTGCACCTGTTCTATTCGTTGTCTGCATGGACATCCTTAAGGGTGTCAAGTTGCTGCCGTGTCATATAACATCTAATTGCAGATTGAAGGCGCCAACTTCACTTTCTTTTTTCTTCATGAAAAATGTGCGTTTGATTTCAACATTAAAACGGCACGCCATCTTTTACGTCCAGCAACATGTTAGCTGGATTAAAACATACTAATAAAAAGAATTAAAACATAGCATTAAACGTTAACATATTACCTCAACTTTCAACAATGGAAGAGAAACACGCAAATAAATATTTGTTTAAACAATGAAAACGTTTTGAATTGCGTTGCAACGATGAAAAGTATTATTGTAAATAGTGCCTAAAACATTTTAAGAAATTTATTAAAATTAGAGAAAAAATTATGAAGCCACTTAATTAATATCATTTAAAAAGAAATTTTTTACATTTTCTGATGGTGAAAAATTATTTTTGTCCTGTAATATTTTCGACAGTTATTCGGGAAAAATGTCAAAATTTCGCTTAATATTTAATTAATTAAAACCCTAAATAAAATTTCAAAAAAGTTCTCAGAGACTCACATTCGCACCCTCCTAATTATGTTTGTGCCAAATTTCGTAGCTCTAGAACCGGAGCGGCGGTCTCACAAGTAGAGCGCCAACACACACACACAGACACATACACATTTTCTTTTCTTCCAGGAGTAAGATTTTTTTCCCCCAGTTGTCATTTGCTTAGCAAGTGTAAATGTTACCCAGGGCATGATATTATTTTTACGCCCCATAATCATATTTTGCTTTAAAAATGACATTAATGCAGATTTGACTCTATGGCGCCCTTAAAACTGGTGCTCGGGTCATCTATACGCGGGGGGGGGGCCCCCCTTTGCTCTCCGGTCATTACGCAGGATTATTTAAGATTTATTAAGATCATTTAAGAATTTATTAATATCATTTAAGAATTTATGAAATTTAAACGAAACATCGCATAGTAATTAAACTAACGTCATTGGATTCCAAATGTGTATAAAAGTTTGGACCAAATCCGTCAAAGAATTGACTGTCTTCGTTCTATCTATTCATTCACATGCGAATAAGAAAACTCATTGTCGTGGAGACATGATAACTCATAGATGGATGAATTTTAGTAAATGACCTTTATACAAATATCTGGAGGGGCGTTAGAATATGTCCGACGGGGGACATGGCCTGCTGTACGGGGGGAGGGGTGTAATGAAATAGGACTAAAATTTCCCCAAAGTTTATTTATCGACTTGTTGGATACCTCATTGCGTGAATGGGGTATAAAAACTTTCCCCAACAGTGGGCCCTGTCCCCCCCACTGGCGCCACCCCTGACTAAAATAGTTGATTTCTTTCTGTAATTTTGAACTGTGTCCGTCACAGGATAGACTGTTGACTTGCATATGAACATGGGTAGGCTGGGCCGGAGTGGGTTGTAAATAAAATAAAATAAATGGTAACATAAGCGAGGTAAATTAATTTTGGTATGGTCTCTGCATCAAAACCGCAAGTTCTGGACCCAATAGGTCGATAGGAAGAGGTCCAAAATGCACGCTCGATTCTCTTCACTATACTCTGAAGTTAAAAAGCAAACGCGTCGTGTTCTGTAAGTTTACAGAAAAATGTATTTCAGTACTTGAGAAATATTGTTTCAAGCACTGTTGGAAAGTGGTGCAGCTACAGAACAGAACGCCGCCGTCTGTTGCCCCCGTACTCGTGACCAGACCGGTCACTGAACGGTTTGATGGGCAAGACACGGGAATTTTATTGAAGAAGAAAAAGAAAAACAAAACAAACAAAAAGAAAGAAATATTTACACTATATTACAGCAGAGGCATTTTCACTTTTACACTATTAGTTCGTAATAGTTTTATTTTCTTTAAAAGTTGTTTTACCCTTCTTTTTTGAAGGGGGGGGGGATATCCGGTAATTTGGAGCTTGTTGGTTCAGCTCGCTGGAAAAATTGAAGGCTTGGGAGGCCGGAAAAGATATCTGTTTTCGCTTATGAATTTGACAACCATACGAATTTTATGCCTGGAGACGGGGTTATTGGCGACTCTTTTCAACCATTCTTGTTCGAAGTTTGCCCCTGGCTTCCTAATATGCCAAGACACTGTGAAAATACACTCCGTGGCATACTAAAGTGCCGTGCCAATTCCACCACAACTGCAATAATCGCTGTCAGACAGGTGAAACCTTTTGAGGTAGGCAGGGAAAGGGCCATGTTGAGAGAGGAAGATAACATCCTCTCTAATCCAATTAGCGGACGAAGACTAACTGAGGGCATGATGTTATAGATTTTCCTGCCTGTATCGCCATTCTTCCATGAGGTTTGCGACTCCTCAAGCATGCTCTTCCGGAGGAGGCCTTTTAGGTGCGGTTTAGGAAGCTTAGTAAGTGAATATGGTTGCCCATGTTGCGTTGCGTCTTTTGCCAGTTGGTCTGCTCTCTCATTGCCTATATTTCCTGCATGCGCTTTAACCCACGAGACTTTTATTCTTGGATTTGTTAGGAGGATTTTAAAAAATTGTCTTGTTGTTTGGTTTATGCTCTTTGAATTGGAAGATGCCATATACTTGCTCTATTGTCTACATGTATTTTAAAGGTAATGTGATTTGGAAGATGAGATGCGTATATTGCTGCTTCATGAAGTGCAGTGAGTTCAGCTTAAAGTACGGTGTTGTTGTCGTTGGGTTTAGCAGACCACTGGTAGGTCCCGATGTCATTGGTCAAGACGCGGAAGGCAGCTCCGACTCCGTGTTCGGATTTTCGAGCCATCTGTGAAAATATTTATAATGTCCTTTCGGGCTATATTTGCTTCTCCGTCTTCTAAAGAGATTTGGTTCGGTTTGAGATGCTCTGAAGGATGAATGCACCAGCCTGTTGCCTTCATCTCCAGATCTTGCGATTGGATATCTGTAATCATAGGGGGAAGAGAGATTCTTAGGCGATAAATTGATGTAAACCTGGCTTCGAACTGTAATTGCATCTGAAGGGGTGGGATGCCGAGTATCGTTTGTAATGCTGCCGCTGGGTGGTGGTGCGATAAGCTCCTGATATGTGGAGTAGGAATGGCCTTTGAATCGAAGAAAGTTTCATCTTTATTTTGTATGTAGGGTTTAGACACCAAGCTCAAGATCCGTGGACCAGCATTCTCTCAATCACCGTTCTATAAAGAATCCTTCTGTGTATCTGAGAGATTCCCCAATTGCCTTCTGCGATTCTTTTGAGATTTTGCTGTATTCTGATGTCTTTCTCTCCTTGCTCATTAATGTGATCCGGCCAGTTGAGTCGATCATCAACGTGTATCCCTAGGTACTTAAATGATTTAGCTCTATTTATGTTGTACCCGTTCCATGTGATCTTGGGACTTCTTGCCATATTTCTGAATAAGATATAATTTGTTTTATCTGTTGAAGTGGCAAGTTCATTTTCTGAGCACCAGGAGCTGGATGTTCCCAACTTTTATATAGCATTTTTTGCGTTTTGTTGCTAAACTGCTGATATGTGAAAGAAAGACTGGTGGTCTAACAGCGATTTCGCAACCTATCTGCAGAGATGTTATACGAAAAACAACGAATTACGTTACCAATAAAATGTAGCTCCCCCCCCCCTTTTTCCCCCTATGACTTGTAAAGGACGGGTGACATACTTAAAGCTCGCCCCGTCGACCAAAACTGTTGCCACTGCACTGCTGCTAGATTTTCAGTTGAAGAGCACATTGCACATCTTGAGGAAATCGACCGTCATGTTGAAAAAGGGTTTACATGACTGTTACCTCCCGAATCAAAGAGATGCATTCGCAGGAAAAGGGGAGAAAAGGATTCCTAAGTCCTTACTTGAATTTTAAAAAATCCATATAAAATTAAATTTCGGAGGCGACTTATTTGCTGTACTAAGGTGTTCTATTAATTATTTGAAACTAGCCGCCTTTGGCGACCAGTTTGTTCGCCGGAAATGTAATTTCAATCCAATCTTGCATCATTTTATGTATCCATGGTTCCCGTAATATCGTAAGCAGAACATAGTAGATATTTAACCCATGTTCTTTTAGTGGCCTTGCACCTGTTCTGTTCATTGTCTACATAAATGTCCCTAATGGAGTCAAACAACTGAGCATGTCATGTAGCATCTAATTGCAAGTTGTCAGCACAATCTCCATTTTGCTATTCCACTTGCAAAATATGCATTTGATTTCAATATTAAAATGGCGCAACACATTTTATGGCCAGCAGCATGTTTGCTGAATTAAAACATAGCAGCCATAGTCATTCAGCTTACTGGATATATTTCTTCATATACTTAATATCTCACAGAGCTTGGTTTACAGATCCCACAAAAATGTTGATGAAATAAAATATAAAAGCAAAATGCATTAGAATATTTCCTTAGCTTTCAACAATGAAAGAGAAACACGCAACTAAATATTTCTTTAAGCAATTAAAACGATTTGAATTGCGTTGCAACAATGAAAAGTACTGTTGTAAATTATGCCAAAAAATATATTTAAAAGGTTATTAAAATTAGAGAAAAAATTGTACGGCCATTTAATTGATATCATTGAAAAGGTAATTTTTTGCAGTTTCAGATGGCATAAAAATAATTTTGTGCTGTAATATCAGCTTTCAAAATTTGCATTATCAGTTTCTGTGAAGCATCTGGATGCTCTTGCTTGTATCTAATCAAATTTAATGTTAGGTGAGGCATACAGAATGAAATTTCAAATTTTTTCGAATATCTCCCGAAATGCTATATGAATTTTTCTCGAACCTCGATCAGATAAAGAATATGTTTTAACCCCAAGATTCGGTCACGAGGGCATTTAGGGGACCGACCAGAAATTGATGAAGTGGAAAAGGGTTTTGACTCACCCCGCTTCACAGAAAGCTGGTAATGGTTCGAAACTTCCATCAATTATTTTGTGACATGTGTGGAATATTTACATGCATTTTCTTAAAAATAGCATGAATATTCTGGAAGGCATAAAGGTTTTATAAAATATCCCGGATTTTTCCGCATGTTTTTTGCTTATAACATCCAGAGTTTTTTACGAAATTTGCAGAATACTTGACAACATGCTAGAGCAGTATTGTATTAAAATTTCAGATAAATACATTGATAATAAAAGAAGATATAAGCATTTGAAGTAAATAATTTTACTGCGCATGCAGAAAGGTAGCGAAATTTGTCTTTCATAACTTTAAAGCCAGATATATAAGGCAACTTATATAAAATTTCCAGTTCAAACCCGTTAATATTCAGAAAGCTATCGGCAATTTGGTTTAGAACGGTTTTATGTTTCATGCCATCTGCTGCCTCCAGATGGCGTTTCGACCCACATGTTCCTATGTGATCTTGGATGCTTATCGTATGCCTGATCACCCCTCGAAGTTTGTCCCACGACCGTAGAATCACCGAATATATATATAATTAGTAGAATAATTGCTATTTGAATGTTTATTGAAATTTTTACCATTTCATTTAAAATGAATTCTGTCTGTGAATAGAATTTGGTCAAAAATAACATATACAATATCAAAACATTTATTAACAGTTTTCATGACAGCATTTTGAAACATGTTAACAAATTTTTAAAACATGTTAAAAAACATTTTAACCAAAACATGTTATTAAAATTTTAACAAAATTTTAAACATGTTGGATAAGTTAATACAAAAGAATGACATTTAAGAATAAGGTTGATTTGATGATTAACTCAGAAAGCAAAACAGAGATTGAATAATTATTCAGTGCCCAACCATTCAAGAAAATAAAAATAATTCTTGAAACAATCTCGTTCCCTAAAGTGATGAAATGATCTTGGTAGCCAAAAAAGTATTCCTGACAAGAAAGCTCATATTTTATGCTAGCCGCCTTCGGCGATCAGCTTGTTCGCCTGGAATATAATTTCAATTGAATTTTTGTGTATAATTTAATATTCAGGGCTCCCTTAACAAAGTAATTTTAAATTCTAAACCATAATAGACATTTAACTCATGTTCTTTCAGTATCCTTCCACTTACTCTGTTCGTTGTCTGCATGAACGGCCTCAATGGAGTTCAGTAACTGTGTCATGTAGCACACACATACAATGGCATCATATTCACTCTTTTATTCCTCTTGAAAATATGCATTTGATTTTAACTTTAAAATGGCGAGACACATTTTACTTCCAGCAGCATGTTAGCTGGATGAAAATATGCTGATTAAAACATATCACCTCTACTAATAATAAAAGAGAATGTGTGTGTGTCTCTGTGTGTGTTTTGGCGCTCTACAGGGCAGACGGCTGGACTTAGAGCTACGAAATTTTGCACAAACATACTTTGAAAGGTGGAAATGTGCACCTCGGAGCCCTTTTTTGAAATTTTAATTAGAATTTTAATTAATTAAAAATTAAGCAAAATTTCTGCTTTTTTCCTTAATAATGTCTGGACAGATTAGAACACAAAAATCATTTTTACACCATCTGAAAGTGCAAAAATTACCTTTTTATTAATATCAATTAAGTTGTCGTACATTTTTTCTCTAATTTTAATATCCTTTTAAAAATATCTTTTGGCGTAATTTGCAACAATACTTTTCATTGTTGCAACACAAATCAAACCGTTTTCATTGTTTAAACAAATATTTTATTGCGTGTTTCGCTTTCATTGTTGGAAGATAAGGTAGTATCCTAATACATTTTATTTTTGTATTTTATTTCATTAAAATTATTATGGAATCTGTAAACCAAGCTCTCTGAGAAATTAAGTAATAGAGCCCCGCTAATCCGAACTAATTGGGACCGGCGCCTGTTCGGATTACAAAAAAATTCGGATTACCCGAAATTCCGATAAAAATAGAAAAGAAAAAAGGTGTGTGCTAAAAAAATTTAAGTTATAACTCTGTACTACTATCTCTTGAATCGATTGTAGTTCTGACTCTGTACTGGAACTTATGAAGAACGCAACAATAAAAGACGTAATTTACTGGGTATCGGAGTCACGAGACAATGTTACACAAAATTGTTTAGTAAAGTCGCGGAAGAAGTTATGTCCAAGTTTAGCTGATTCTAGCGAAGTTGAACAGTGAGAAGCGAACAAAAGCGAAATTCTCCCGCTTATTAAATGCATCCCAGGCAGTGAAGACGCAACTGAACACACTGTAACTGAGTGGTTGGCTGAAGCCAATCAGTTATATACAGATGGAGAAATCATCTCGTTAGTTCAAAATAAGCTACAAGCAAGTTGACTTTGATCTAGAAGAAATTGATGAGCCACAGAATGTTCTCGTTTCCCATTCTGAAGCTGCAAATGCGCTAGAAATAGCACTGCGATATATAGAGCAGAATGAAAATGCGACATCAACAGACATTATGTTTATGAGACATTGACATAATATTGCTTCCACGTCGAGAATAACATCACTTCGTCAGACAAATTTCTTCACCTCAAAAGATCGTTAACCCTTTCCGGCGCAAGGCATTAATTTTTTTTTTAAATATGATGAAAAAACATCATGAATGGGCTTAGTTTGTTGTTGAGATATAGAGTTTACAAAAAAAAAAAAAACCTATTCCTGTGGAGGGGTCATTTCGTTGTCCCTCTTTGGGAACAACCCTCATATGAGGACCCCTTTGGACACATCCATCTTGATACGCTCACTAATGTTAATTTACACAAAATCATGAAACTTCTAAAATATTGGAGGAAAATTGTCGAGTAAATTTTCTAAAATTGCAAAGGTCAAGAATTCAAAAAAATTCCTATCTCTGAGTCAAGAAATTTGGGCATTTTAAATTTATAATTTTTCGGAAATGAAAGCGAAATTTCACTGTGCTGCCATCTATATTCTAAAAGGAGAACTATCAGCTGCCTTTTTCTGCAGTTTTCCGGGTTTCCAAGTGGAAATGGATTTTTTAAAGAAAATTTTATAGTTTGTGTCCTCTTTTGTAACCACTGCGCCGGAAAAGGTTAATGTAAATGTGTATTTGATGTATCCATTATATGAATTGCTGCATTAGTTTCTTCAATGTGTACGAAATTATGCATGCTGAAAAAGTATTTTTTTGTTTTCAGTATCTGAAAATATTTAAATATACATAATCTTTTCAATTACATATAATTTTCGAAAATAAAATCGGTTCGGATTAACCGGAATTTCGGATTAGCGGGATTCTATTGTATTAAGAAATATATCTAAAAATCTGAAAGATTATGGTTGCTATGCTCTCATTCTTTTTCAGCATGTTTTAATTGAGCTAACATGCCGCTAGCCATAAAATGTGCTGCGCCATTTTAATTTGAAATCGAATGCATATTTTTCAAGAGAAAGTGAAGAAGAGGAATAAGAAAGTTTAGATGGCGCCTATCAAGGTGCAATTAGATGTCACATGACATAGTCAGTTATCTGACTCCATTAGGGACATTTATGTAGACAATGAAAAAGGCTACTAATAGAACATGGGTTAAATATCTACCACAATCTGAATTTTAAACTTACGTTTTCAAAGCAGCCATCAATATAAATTGATTCAATATTTAGTTGAAATCATATTCCTGGCGAACAAGCTGGTCGCCAAAGGCGGCTAGATAAACATAAAAAATATTACCTTCGATTTCAACAATGGAAGAGAAGCACGCATATAAAAATTTGTTTAAACAATGAAAACGGTTTGAATTGTGTTGAAACAATGAATAGTATTGTTGTAAATTATGCCATCAAATCTGTTTGGTAATGTTCTGCACTTTCAGGTGGTGTAAAAATATTTTTTATGCTTTAATATCTTCGAAAGTTATTAAGGATAAACGCCGAAATTTCGCTTAATTTTTAATTAATTAAAATTCTAATTTATTAAAAAAAAGGGCTCCGAGGTGCACATTCCCACCTTCCAAAGTATGTTTTTTCTAAATGTCGTAGCTCTAGCTCGAGCGGTGTGCCCTGCAGAGCACCAACACACAGCCACACACACATTCTCCTTTATTATTACTAGAGATATGTTACTGTCAATGTGGATAATTGGTTATTGTGGATAATAACCGGTTAAAGTGAATAATCGATTTATCCACTTATCCGGTTCTTATCCCCATTAACCGGATAAAGTGGCAAATGATTATCCACTTTAACATATTATTATCCACATTGACAGTAACATATACAGCAAAGGAAAAAATTCTTGAGAGTTAAATTACTTTTTTCGATAAAATTTTTCGAAATTATTTTTCTTTTGAGTTCTAAGTTTAACTTAGCAATCTTGCTAAATAAATAAAGAAATACTTCGCCTTAATTTATTTTACGAATAGGATGATCTGTATTCTTAATTTTATCCTTAATTTTATCCTTAGCTGTATCCTTAAATTTATCCTTAACTGTATCCTTAATTGTCTCCTTCACTGTATCCCCAATTATATCCTTAACTGCTTCTTTAACTTTTTCCTTAATTGCATCCTTAACTGTATCCTTAACTTTCTTCCAAACTTTTTTGAAGGATCCCATCTGAACAACTGGTACTGAAATGTAAAGGAACGGTTAAATAGAAAAATGAACAATTTATAAACAATAATAAAACAATAAAATTAATAAAAACAAAGCTATGTTATCAGTTAATTTAGAAAAGAAAAATTTTTTTCACAATTTAACATTAAGTATTTTCAAGAGTGTAACACAGAGAGTCGAATAACAAAAGAAAGCCAGCGTTACTGGGCTAATCTGAGAAAATACTGAGCAATTTGAAATCACCTGCTTTTCTAATAAGGAAATCTTAATAGAGAATTCATGTCTGTTATTAATCCTAAAAAGACATTCAAATCAGTTAATCTGGATTCGTTGTGAAATAGGAAAATAGCTCTCTAATGAAAGAAATGGCCACAATATTTTGATTTCTCCTCAACATTATTTATATAATTATTAATATCAACATTTTCCGAATATATAACGCTAATGAAAGATTTTTACTCAAAAAGGATTTTTTTGGGGGTGGCGGCAACTGTACTAGAATAATCATCAATACTATTTCTGTATCAACATAATTTTAATTGTACACATCTTTTATGCTGAATTTTAATAATTGCTGACGTGGATCCACCATTACTTACAAGTAATAGAGACTAAGAGGATTATTTTTATGGGGGCAGCAGTTGTACAACTGTAGTAAAATTATCATCAATACAATTTCATCATCAACATAATTTTAATTGTACACATCTTTTATGCTGTATTTCAATTTTTGCTGACGGGTATTCACCGTTAATTGCAAGTAATAGAGACACTATGGGGAGAAGTAGCATTAAGATGGACATTTCATATTAACTTTTTATGGATTCCTTATTTATACAAGATGCTCTACATTATTCATACGATATTTTTATGATGTTGTGCGGCATTCGGAATATCATAGAGATATCGTAAAATATCTTGTGCTAAAAGGATTGTGTCTGACTGAACTAGGACGCGTCATGCATGCGCTACCCTCTCTAAGTTTACTTGCTTCTGGACCTTCTCTGCTTATCTACTCATAGTAGGATCGCCCGGGAGTTAACACTATTAACAGAGTTAAAGTCACGAAAGATTCTGAGGTATCTCATAATAAGAATCAAATGTTCCGCCTAGCTTCACATGTCTTGGTAACTACCGTGAACCTGTGTATAAAGATACTGTCTATAATGATAAACCTGCCTATAACGATATTTTCTTTGGTCCCGTCGGAATTACTATTTATTCAATGCATGTTAAACATGCCTAAAACGATAATCACTCTTTATACTCACTTGTCTATATCGATAATTTTACCTATTCAGAAAGTCGGTATATAAAGAAATGAAAATCCCGATTTTTTTTCTTGGGAAACGGCACCGTTTGGTCAAGAATGTCAGATAACAGGGGAATTAAGGGGGAAGTGGCTAGAAACAGGAGCCTGTTATAGCAGGGGGATCCGGGGGGTAGCGATTGAAATGCAAAGTTAAATAAAAGAGTATAATAAAAAAAAGCGTTAACACAATTAAAGAAAAAATTTACAATTTAAAAACACAAGAAAACTAAACTTCCGAGTTACACAATTTCGAAGAATTCTCAATTTTCTTATCACTCTTTTATTTCTCTGCATTAATTTTTAATGAGACGAGAGAAAAATTAGACTAAAATACATACTTTTTTCTGAGGAATCGTAAATAGATTCTATGGACGATACATCCTTCTGCTCGGAAGGAGGAATGAAGATATCTCTGTCTATAGATTCTATGGACAACATTCCCCTCGGCTCCGAAGGAGGAATGAAGATGTCTATCTCTATAACGGAATCTGCGTCTAACTGTACTTTTTTAGGGACGAGATAACAGCCACCGAGAAACCCGCATCCGACACTGCAGCATTCATAAGAAAGGCGAGATAGAGATCGGGGACAACATGCTGAAAATGGAATAAAGTTTCATCGTCAGAACTAAAAATGACAATAAGTAAAGTCATATGAAAATAAAGGCCCGTTTACTACTGAAGCTTGCTTTGAGATGTATGCTCGCTTTGCGACTATTTTTACTTGTTTATCTGTATAATATTTCAGTGAAACTCGTCGAATGAAAGAAGTATTCGATGTATAATTATCAAAGAGAAGGAAAACCAGCGGCGACTTTCTCGTATACTTACAACAGCAGTATTACTTCCTTTCATATCCCTTGATAAATCTTTCTACTTTTGAGTACCCCTAATGTCAGAAAATCTCGAGGTCGAGTTTTTTGACGATTACAACATTTTCTCTTCGTATACGAGAGAGTAGAAATGTTGAGAGTAATCGGTTCTGCTGCTATGAATATACTGAATGAAACTCGTTCTTATAAAGATTCTCTTTCTTGCTTCCTCTATGAGATCAAAATTCCAGAAATATATTCTAGAAATCTCCCCCTCGAGCAAAAGTTTTAGAGGGGAAGAACGAGTTAGACGAAATCTATGCAATTTAGCCTAGTATGAAAAAAATCATAAAAGAAGTATACACATCAGTTTTGTGATTATGCGGCAATGAACGACGATGTGATGAGTAGATGCTATTCAGAGGGAAGAAGTTCAGATAACTTTTTGTTAATTTTCTGTTTCATTAGCACTTGCTTATCACGTTATAGTAAACTCCACTGGCATCCATCTCCGGGTATCGATGATCACTTGATCTTCTAACTTAAGTGCTGAAAAAAGTACAGGAAACAACTTTATGGGGCATTTATAGTTACATTTTGAAGCCTCTATAAAATGAAAACTAGCGCGCAAAAAGCAATCAAATCAATTATTATTGTTTCTCTCACAAGATATAAAATTCATGACCTCTTATAAAATATTTCCAATTTTAGTAACTTTTCGTCAAGAAATTTTCATTGTACATAGGTTTAAATTGGGCCTTCGATAATGCTCTTTCTGTATACAACAACAGAGAGTTGACTTAATTTAATGTGATTTTTCAGTACCCTAAAGCTTACAATGGACTTTCCAAATAACTTTTTTTCTTTAATTTCATAATTATTGCTCTTAAATTTTCAGTTGTTTCAAATTTTTTAGTGCATAACTTTTATGTTGCATAAAAATTTCGTCCTAATGCATTATTAAGTCTTTGACTTATTGACAATATTCGTTTAAAGTTTACTTAAACATAAAACTTCAAAATGTTCCGGTCCATTAATGTCTGATATATAATCGTTTTTCCTCAATTTTTTATTATTTTAAAGATAATTGCGGTACCATATTATCCAAGCATCATATAACTGAAACTACAAATGTTGCTTCAACACAGAGTTAGCTGAATTTTATTTGAAAATTAAAAAGAGATAATACCGTTAGCACTTATGATACGATAATGAAAGCATAAAAATCAGTGAATATGATACGAGAACTACGATTCATAAACAATTTATTTATACTAAATTTTAAAACATAAAAGATGTACAGCAAGAATTAAGTCATTAACTGACAGTTATTTTTTATCCTAGAAAAAGCCAGATCCCACCAGTTAATATTTCTGTAATTCTTTTATTTTTCCAGCAGTACAAATGGCAACTTAGCTTTTACCATTCAGATGAACTTGAGAGGAAGACCTCTATCGAATCGACCACGAATCGTAACATTCGGATTCTGTGCGACCTGCAGTGGTACTCCGACCCAGATTTCTCTCCTTCACCAACACCTCAGAGTTATAGACTAAGACCCTCTAGAGGTTCAACACCTAGAACCCTAATCAGTCCTCCTACAAGTATATAGATGCACCGAACTTTTGGGATCTGTCTTAAAATGGTTTTTGCTTCGCGAGTCTTTCTTTTCATATATAAACACACATTTTTTATTGTTTTTATAATTTTCACACGTTTTAGTCACTGTTAAAACACTGTATGTAAACTTTTTTTTGTTCATTAAAGTTTCTACGTACACTCATCCAAACTGCAAACCGGAGATTTTTATCTCTGGAGTCAGGGGTGTGTCGTAGTGTAAAGTAAAGTGGTGTAGTCTCAAAATAAGCAGCGCCGGAATGCTCCAACCTGTGTGATCGCGCTGTTTTAAGGATATTTTCACAATTTTAACGTAGGACTACGTTCCTCCCATTGTGGTCTCAGGAAGGAATTTGATTCACACGCCAAAACGCCACAAAAATGTTGTATGGAAGATCCTCTATATCTCGGTAACTACATACGATAAAAACACAACTAATGTCTTATTTTAGAGACAAAGGGTAACAACAGAAGTTACAAAAAATTGAAAATCGGAAAAGAGTCACGCGAGTAAAGTAGTCCTATGCCTTTAACATCAGCGGCTGTTTGAAAAAGACAGCCTCCCGACATATTTCTTTTCTTATTTATTTCTCGTAAAAAAAGCATGGTCGGAACGGCGATCCGATGTGTTCCGGCTCCACTGCGCTCATGCCGACCTGCTCAAATTAGTGCCATTATAGAGCATTATATACAGTTGCCCACCATCGCCTCTGATACTAATAAGTCATCTGCGAGAACACATTAACGTTTTTTCAAAAACCGCTTGAACCGACGACTTCGATTCATTACTGTAATGACCTCAAAATGAGTTTTATGAAATAAAGCGTAATTTTTAGATAGTTAAGTATCAAATTTATAGAATTGCCTATTAGAAAGAAGCAGTAACAAAAAAAGAAAAGAACCACCTTCACTTTGATGAAAATGTTGTATTTGATGCAAAATTATGAACATTTGACTAGAAAGCATAAGACTTTTAAAGAGACTTATTCATGTGACACATTCATATTTTAAAGAAAATACGTACCGCCGCCATTGCAAAAATTTCCATCGGGGCACATATGTGAATTCGCCAATCCAACTAAGAGGAAGATAATCGAAATCCAAAGTAGACTCATTTATGCCAGAAATGACCAGTAGCTATGAAAAAAGAATTAATCATCTGAGAAGAATTCAGATAAATAATGTCTCAGTTAGAAAATAACGTAATCTTGGATATATCCTTTCGTCGCGGCATGTATGCAGCACAGTTTTCAGGGATAGTCCATAGCAGTTTAGAGGTACAGCCAGTGATGTGGGGTGGGTAAATACCCAGTGGGTAGGTAAATATTTTTTGGGTATATACCCGGGTATTTACCCAAGGCCTGGGTAAATACCCAAAAACTGGGTATTTTACGAAAAAAAACATTTTTGAAAACCGATTCACAATGAAACATACAGAGTTTTATAAATACCCCCCCAAAGAAAGTATTTGCAGGAAAAAAACGTATTTGTGAATGGCGATTCAAAATTAAACTTAAATTTTATAAATACCCAAAACTAGGTATTTTGCAAGAAAAGTATTTGAGAATGGTATGATTCAAAATGAAGCTTTAAATTTATAAATACCCTTACATTGAATATTTTGCGAAAATAAAATGCATTTGTGAATGGTGATTTAAAATAAAACATAAATTTTATAATTAGGATATTTTACAAAAAAAAATCATCTCCGAATGTTGATTTAAAATGAAACATAAAAATTATAAATATCCCAAAACTGGTATTTTTTTTATAAAAAGCATTTGCGAATGATTCAAAATGAAATAAAAAAATAAATAAGTACCCCTAAACTGGGTATTTTGTAAAAAAAAGCATTTGCGAATGGCGATTCAAAATCAAACATAAAATTTATAAACATAATGCATAGTTATAAAATTTTTAAATAGAAGTTTTGACTAAATTATAGAAACAAAAACCAATTGCTATCAGGATTCAGAATAAAGTATTCTAAAACTTAAACGGGATCGGGGGGAAATTTAATTTTTACGGTTTGAAACTATGACACTTACAATAGAATAATTATGTTTAACGCCGTTTATGTTATAGCTTCGGCAACCAGCTTGTTCGCCGGGAATATAATTTCAACTGACTCTCTTATGTATAGTTTGATATTCACGTTTCCCTCAACAAAGTAATTTTAAACTTCAGATTGCGAT
Source organism: Araneus ventricosus (assembly GCA_013235015.1). Classification (NCBI taxonomy): domain Eukaryota; kingdom Metazoa; phylum Arthropoda; class Arachnida; order Araneae; family Araneidae; genus Araneus; species Araneus ventricosus. The sequence goes on along the minus strand of BGPR01000427.1, from coordinate 599,885 downwards.
AGAGATTTAGCCCGCGTTCTTTACGTAGTCTTGCACTTGTTCTGTTCCTTGTGTATATGAAAGTCCCTAATGGAGTCAAGTAACTGTTCGTGTCAAGTTACATCTAATTGTAAGTAATCGAAGCGAATTTTAATTTTAAAAATTTATTTCAACATCGAAATACCGCTGCACGTTTTACGTCAAGCAGCATGTTAATTGGCTTAAAGCATGTTGATAAAATGAATTTAAACATAGCAACCATAATCGTTCAGTTTTACTGGATTATTTCTTTATATACTTATTATCTAGAGGACTGTCTTTACAGATTTCACAGAAAAATTGATCAAATAAAAAAAAATCCAATAGAATGTTATATTAGCTTTCAACAATGGAAGAGAAACAACGGTTTGAATTTCATTGTAACAATGAATGCCAAAAAATATTTTTAAAAATTTATTAAAATTAGTGAAAAACATACAATGAAAACTTAATTGATATATTGAAAAGATAAGTTATTAAATTATCAGATGGTGTAAAAATAATGTTTGTGCTGTAATATTTTCGGTACTTATTAAGGAAAAACTCCAAAATTTCGCTTAATTTTTAATTAATTAAAATTCTAATTAAATTTTTAAAAAACGGTTACAAGATGCACATTCCCACCCTCCAAAGTATGTTTGTTCCAAATTTTGTTGCTCTAGGCATAGCGGTCTATCCTGTAGAGCGCCAAAACACACATATTCTCCTTTATTATTAGTAGAGATAGACAGTGCCAGTGAACCTTGTGATCCATAATTTACTCAAATTGCCATGCTGGAAGTCAACCATTCTTGTTTTGAATTAGTGAATAGTTAGTCGTTTACTTCACGAGTGAATTTTTACGTTAAAAATTTAAAAAAAGGAAAAGAAACTGCTTGGAGCTTTTAATGTTAAGAAGGATAAAAGTATCCAATGTAAGTATTGTTATGTTGAGTACAAACTTGCTAATGTAAGCAAAATGGAGAAACACAAAAAATGTTTCAAAAGTCTTGTTGGATTAAAAAAGGTTTTGAAAGGAATAAAATAGCTAATGAATTTTCTTTTAATCAGATTCCAACCATGACACTTACATCAAATTTAGAATTTTAAGAACATTTAAGTATTTATGTTCATAATCCAGATGAATCCCGTCTAACCAGGAAACTGTGTGTGAGTGTGTGCGTCTACTATGACGTCAAATAATACAACAGATTCAGCAACAAAAAAATCTCATTATTTTTTGCTGAAACATTACTTTTTACTTTCTCATTACTTTTTTCTATTACAAAAATAACTTACCTCTGTTGAAAGTAATATGAGTGAATGTTACTTTCAGAATAATTTACTTTTAAAACTGTTAGAACTTAAACATCTGCTAACTTATCTGGTACTTTGACTAATTAATCCAAAAAGAATTATAAACAATTGTATGTTTCATTTTAATTTCTATTATCAGCTCCTTGTCATTTTAAAATCAAACTCACATTTTCTTTTCTTCAACATTTTCTTTTCTAGTCTAAAAAATTTAGTTGAGTTTTTTTTAAAATTGATATTTAAGCCACGTATTTTATGTAAGATCCATGATATAGTATTGCGTTTTTGTTTTTTCTGATTCATTTTCTTAGTTTTTATAGAATTTAAAAGGTTCATATATTACTAGTTTTCTTTTTTTTACCTTACCTTATGCTCAAAATATATTCTATACGTATTTATATTATATAGAGGCAACATATTTCACAGCACTGCCTGTGTTTTATATGAATAGAGTTAATTGAAAAATAAATACCCAGGTAAATACCCATTTTGGGTATTTACCCGGGTAAGTACCCAGGGTATTTACCCTTAAAAATAAATACCTGGGTATTTTACATCACTGGGTACAGCACAACCTCGTTTAACCAAACTAAAGGGGGAGAGCTGTTTCGGATAAAGATGCTTTCGGCTAAGCCATGAACATATATTACCATTTTATAACTAATTACAGTATGTAATTCTCAAGTGTTTTGAGCGTAAAATTAATTCAAAACTTTCTTCGTAGGCTACACTGATGTTATTTCTTAAAGTTAACCCTCCGTCGGACGCAATATTCGGCGAGTTCGGCTAAATGCGCCTGACAGGCAGAGGTAAACAATATCTTAATTAACATTGTTAATATCCTTTCATTTTAATTTTAGCGTCTTAAAGCTAATTACTGGCCTTCTTGAGGAGACTTAAAAAAGTGGCGATATCGTTGCAAAAAAAGTCTCGCCTTCGCAATTATTTCCGTACAGTACTGTACGTGTTTATTGGATTTGCAATTTCAGAAAACCCGGGTTTCGTTTAAACGGAGTTTCACTGTAATTAGGTCTATTTACTATCCCGCATGTTACTACTTTCATTAAACTGTTCAGGTAATTTGGTGAGTCTGCCGATGTAGGAGTCCCATGTCCATCCAACCGGTTCAGTCGCTGTAATGGCTTCAGGTACGGGGACATGGGGCGGCGTTATGTCGATGTAGGAAATATATAACAGATGACGCCCTTTCCCTCTGAAGCCTTCTCCCCTTCCCGGATTTCAAGCACAACTCTACAATCGAATTTAAAACGTCTATTTTAAAAATTAACGAAGAACCTGCATTTGGGCCTGCAATATATCTGACTGATGGGCCGCTACGCATCATAAATGCGGGCACTCTGCAAAATTAGCTCCAGTTATTGCGCGCTTCATTAGCGATCCTAGCGTTGTACGGCCCGTCACTTGAGAGGGACCCCTTAGCAGTTCAACGTCACTTGTTTTCTCACCAGGGAACTGAGAACCCGATTACTTATGCGACTACTTCTCATCTTCGTACTCGAAGTGACCTCAAGGTTTATAATATAAAGATCTGACTATAGCTTATATTTCATTAAAACTAGTTCACATAAGAGAAATCTACAAAGTATTATCCAACTAAGGAAACACTGTTCGATTCGACAAACATAATGATGACAACTTAACAACTTATTTGTCAACTTACTTTTTTTTCTTTTTTCTTTAAATCGAAAAATTCTGATTTTTTAAAAATAAGACTTACTTCGAAAGATGGAATGCCAAGACCAAACCCTAGAAGAATACCCCTTCTTATATAATGTTTATCAAACAAAATAATCAAACGCTTTTCTAACAATTTCTCCCGTTCATACAGATTAGCAAACGGTCTTTTCGTATTTTTGTATATCAGTTGAAAATGGATGAATGTATCCCAGATTTTTCCGCTGTTAGATAATAATGTTTAATTCTCTTATCAATTCTTATATCTTAAAAGATTCAAACTATTTCAATCTTTTTTTCAGTATCGTTTTTGAATACGATAAAGTTTTAATTTGTTATATGGTCAGTTAATAAAATTAGAAGTTGACAAAGTATATTCAGTGAAAGGAAGAGAAAATGAGTTTTGTTAAGAAAAGGGAGACGAAATCTTAAGAGTTTTTATTTTCTTGTATATGAAGAATACAAAGAGAAAGTAGGAGAGTGTGTTGTACCTTTGACCATCTCAGTCTGTGCGGACAATTAGTGACAAAATTTGGAAGTTAGTGTGTTTAGTGCAAAGACCATCCACCAATTGCTTAGTTTAGCTTGTTGATGTTTGAAAGAAATACCCACTGTGCTGAATAAAAATATTTTTTTCTGATTTCAGCACTAAAAAGTTAAAAACATTACTTTTTGCCACATGAAGTTTTTTGAAACTATTAAGAAATTATATTAGGGTTCACATACTATAGACAGACTAATAATCTTATTTTGTGCAAACTCTGGGTCTTCTATTCCTCACCAAAAATAAGTTAGAAAGGTTTAAATGTGAAACTGTACCATTTTGTACTTTTGACCACCATGGTCTGTTCTTCCTTTTACCAGGTCACAGAGGTACTTCTAAATACTTGTTATTTAGGGGAGAAACTACGGATATAAGTTTTTCCTAAATTATATAAATGAATACGGATTTGTAGACCAAATCAAAGTTTCAGCATAAAAAAGTGTTTTATATTAAAGCATTGTTTTATATTAAATCAGTATTTATTTTTAAAAAAAATATACAAAATATACAATAAGGATAGTTTTAGAATAATTAATAACAAGGGAAATGAAGTGTCTAACCTGTTCATCTGACCGCAGTTCAGAATTAATCGGTCCAAATAGCCCACTTGTTGCTTCGAAACAGGGCGTTAATATAACAAAACTAATTAAACTAAAAGTATAATTTTTTAACAACCCCTTTATCAGATCCTCTCCAGCACTATTTTCTGCGAAAAAAAAATTAATTCAAAAATTTATTCATTGGTAGTCAGTTTTAGTCTTATATTGGCCTTACCACGGCAACAATTAAAAAAAGTGGTACCTAAACAGAAATGTTAAAAATTTCAACCCACTTTCGTAAAGTTGTTCTGACCAGTTGGTACATCGATAAAATATATTCTACTTGAGTTTTACATTCTAATGAGGTCTATATTCTGGCCTATAGTTAGTACAATTTTCCAATAGAAATTAAGCAATTTGCTTGCTCTATATATCAGTAGTGGCGATCGGGAGTTATAAGGGAGAGGGAGCAAAAATTTTATTTCATTTTAGGAAAATTACCGGGGAATATAGAGGGTAGAAAACAAATTTAAAAAAATTAACTGCAAATTAGGTAGCATTCCTGATTCTACTGCTTTTTTTATAATTCCTAGTTTTATGCAGCTAAAATGAAATAATTTTTTTTCAAATGAATAAAATTTAATTTTTTCCTCAAAAATGTGATGGGGGGGGGGGGGCCGGGCGCCCCATAGGACTCACTGACGCTGCCATATATGGTTATTCACAAACTTTTATTCAACTTGATTTGTTTCGTGTTTGTAAAGATGGAAATTTGTAATCGATTTTTTTTCACTCCTATCCTGATGTGTTAGAATTTTGAAATGTTATACATCTGTGTTTCTCCACGATAATACCCTATTTTAATATTTTCACAACTTAATGATCTTTTAATCCATACATGGGCAAACTACGGCCCGCCGGAAGGTTTTATCCGGCCCGCGGATAGAATTTTAATTTGCCGGTCCGACGGAAATAAAAGAAAATATGATTTATATATTATATATCCATCTTCTTTTCTACTTTGTTTAAATATTATTTTTTTCTTCCTTTTTTTCAAAGGACTGATGATCTTTTTACTTTCTCTATTTTTGTTCTACAAAACATAAATCGACGGAAATAGCAAGCACAGACAGTGTTGGCGCCAGTGCGTCTGTCTTTCGCTCGCGCCATCGAGCTGCATTTTGAGTTCGAACGCAGATTTCAAGATTTCAGTGCCATTCAAACAGAATTGGATATTTTTACCATGCCTTTCAACGTAAATTGTGAAGCAGTGAGGTCAGATTTGCAGCTTGAATTGAGTTGCAATCTAACAATCATCTCAAGCAGCCGTTTCTAAATATGCCAAAGTTAGAGTTTTACAAATCATTATCGAAAGTAAGTTTCCCAAATGTAATCTCTCACGCCCAGAAAATCAGTGCTATGTTTGCTTCATCTTATATATGTGAACAAGTGTTTTCAACTATGAACCTTAGAAAGAATTATTTCAGAAGTAGACTGACAGATGAGCTGAGATTTAGCCTCGTTCCTTAGAATCAGTACATCTCACTTCGAACCTCAATATAAGGAACTTTTAAAAATGAAATCGCAATTTCATTCATCTCATTAACATATTTAAATTGTAATACTTGTATATTGCTTTTAAAATTTTAGAAAAATTTACCTTGGCCCGCCAAACTTTTTTTTTCCGATTTTTTGCCCGCGACCGAAAAAGTTTGCCCATCCCAGTTTTAATCGATAACTTGACGAAATTTGAAACTCATATCCGTGGCGCCATCTGTAGTGAATTTGAAAAAATATTCATTTCAAGATTCCATACTATTTAAAATAATGAATTATAAATAAAATACCAAAAAGTGAAAAATAATTAAAATAAAAATAATATTCTTTTGTAAAATAATAAAAGTTTGTTTTTAAAAGCTGTTTTTATTAGTTTCCCCTTACAGTCAAATTTTAGTTTTTAACAAAACAAGTAGTGAGCCTTTCGTGGCGTTTATTTCTGACCGGGTTTACAAAAGCAGCCGTAATGATTCCCCTCAATTTTCTCATACAACATAGTGAGTATTGTGTTTAACTTCGTAGTTAACTGAAAGGAACCCAGTATGCACTTTAGACCTCTTCCTCTTAACAGATTGGATTCAAAAGTTGATACAGATTGATACTAGAATTTGACTGCCAAGACCACGTACCAAATTTCGTTTGCCTTGCCTGTTATGTTTTTGAGTTATCGCGTTTACATACACAAGGAACACAAACAAATTAGCGTGGATACTCTTTGACGGATTTAGTTCGAAAATTAGACACTAATCTAAAATTTTGATGTGAAGATCATGTACTTAAATTCTCCCATCCAGCTTGTTACGTTTTTGAAATATCGTGTTCAGTTATAAAAGAATAGACAGACCGACAGATAGATAATAGAACGATCGACAGGCTATCCATCTGTTAACGGATTCGGTCTAAAAGTTTATACATAACCGTATGCATTTCATCCAAAATTTGAAAGAATTCTGCAATTTTGGAGTAGAGACCGGACATCCTCTAGGCCAAACTGTCGGCAAACAAGACCAGATGTCTGCAAAGTGTTTGAACGGCTGGTCAAAAAACCGGTCAAAAACTAACACGTGGCTCTTTTAGTGCAAGAACATTATATTCATATAAAAATATACGTATGATAGTAAAAATAAGCTAGTAAAAATATACGTATAGCGTATTTATGAATAATATATGTCATATTGATCGAATTTCGACAAACTTTCTCGAGAAATTCAACAACAAAGATGCCATTGGGAACTATACATTGGTCATATTTTTTATGAAGCATATATTTTATTACCCTTTCAAGATTAAATAATTAAAAGAATATTTTTAAATCCCGGAATACTGTTTAAAGCAAGAAAATAATAAAGTATATTTAAGATCACTAATAATAAATAATTGAATTGCAGTGTATTTTATTAGTGTACCTTTAAGCAAAACCAAAGTAAATTCATTTTAACAAAAAATATTAGGCTCATTTCCTAAAAATGTACATTTCATAATTCAAATTTCTGATTTGCGGCTCCGTATGTTTTATTTCGGAAAATATAATCGAAAAGATGACTGTTTACGAAAAAATATCGCCGACCCCTCGTCTAGGCTATTGCATGTTTCAGTTATCGCATTCAAGGCTGACAGGCAGATACATTTCCAAAAAAATGTTTTCTTTAATTTTGTTTAGAACTCAGGGAGGTCAACAGCGTGAAGAGGCATCAGAATTTCGTGGTTGCATTTCGTGATGATTTTAACAGTTTCTATTTGCATACTTCATATACGAGACAGCAAAAGGATGAAATATTTTTGAATGGACCTCCTAGTTACAAAATGAAGTCAGTTCTAGATTTTGCTAGAAGTCCATACTTCTAAGAAAAAGATCTAAATTTTTCACTAAATCCAATATTTTTTCGAAATGAATAACTGCTGCACCTGTCACACGATCTGTTATTTTCTTTGTACAGAATAATAATTTGTTTGGCTCTATTCTCTGATAAAGATTTACAATTTGCATTCCATCTTGGAAAAATTTATTCATCTGATATACAGGTCAGCTGGCACATTTTTTAGCCACAGGTGAATAAATGGGAGCTATTATAAGCAGAAAATAGTTTTGAGCTAAAGTATTCTGTGTATTTCTACTTTTGAAATGAGTCCAGGCAGATCTATACTTTTTCTACTAATCCTTGGGGCCATAGCTATGGTTTCAGGTAATCTAACTGGATTTTACTTGAGTTTTATGCTAACTTATAATTTTTGTTAAATCTTTTGAATTTCTTATACTATACTGTTTCGTGAAAAAGGTGGATTTTCAAAAAAGTATTTCAGTTTTATTCCTCGTTTAAACTGTGTAAATGAGAGTAAGGAATATAGAAAAAAATAAATCAGGAAAAGTTTTTTTTATTAAAATTAATAAAAGTAAAACGCCGTTTATAGGTTTCTCATTTATACGTCGCTTCATCCCAGTCCCGATTCATTCAAAACCATTGTAATGATAAAAGGTTCATACGACGCAAAGCTTCGGTTATACGTCGTTTCTACCCTTTTCTAAGGTGGGAAAATTTCCTCCTTTCTATTATGCAAACTGTGATAAAGATATCGTGATCTCGAAATTATTTACAATTGATTAATCTAATTAGTAGAAGACAAATTGTGTGGTGCTAATTTAAGCGATGATGAAGAAGTTATTACACCTTTCTTTAAAGACGCAATGGACTCCATTGAACAACTTGGAACTTTTTTTCTTTCGTCAAAAGAATAGTGAAAAAACATTTGATGGACTTAATTCGATTCATAATGATGTATTTAATACTCAGACAATCAGCACGTCAGACGACGGTTAAAGACTTTCTTAATTCAACGCCTATCTGTATACATAAATCGTATGAGATATGTATAATTAACATTCAAGACACGCAATAAAAATATGATTTTTCTCACTTTTATGATAATTTTTTTATTTTAAAGTATAATTATTAACTTCCACAGTATGTAGTATTATAATAGAATATCTTTAAAAACTTCAAAATTAATACTTTTAAATGAATTTGCATTAGGAGAATTAAATTTCTAATAATCAAAGTTGTTTGGTAAAATTTAGATTATACATCTTTTCATTTATACGTAGTTCTTACCTCAGTTCACCGAAAGACTTATAAACGGTGCTTTACTGTAATTAAGAACTTTGCTTGTTCAGTGAACGTTTCTTACTTAATAATATCTCCCTTACGACTAATACTACAAAAATGTAATAAAATAAATTAATTAGCTATTATATGATTTAAAATTAATTTTAAAAAGACAAGCATTTAAGTGATTGAATAGTGCATGGTTGATTTATTTTTGAGAAAAGAAATGTTCTGCATTATCAACCAAATAACTTCAAAAGTTCGTTATTATTGTATACTTTTATATAAATAGATGTGTTTGATTCGAATATTTCGTAATTTTATAACATTTTTGAAGAATTTCAGTGAAATCTAAAAGAGTCGCCCCAGTTCTATAGATAATAGTGCACTTTTCGAAAAATTCAAGCGATATCATTAAGATTATTTGTAGGACTGATAAAGTTTTTCTTAAATGAATGCAAGGGAAAAAAAATCACACTGAATTTCACATAGGAATACAAATCGCTGTTTAAACTTCTGAAATGTGATTCAGAGAATAATGTAGGGAAATTGCTTATTTTTAACAAAATATTATTAATTTAAATTCCGTTTCTTATGTTTTTTAATCGTAGCAAAAATTAATAATTTCAATTTTCTTTCACGTACTTTGTTTACAAGTTTTAACAACAATTTTCTTTCAAAACTCGTAATACTACTTAAATAGATAAATTCTTCTTAAAATGAGAAGCAAAATTAAGAAAACTACTTGCACAAATAGCAAGTATTTTTTTTTCTAAAAATCGAAAGTTTTACGCAATATTTTATACAATTCAATGCCAAAGTTAAACAGGGCACTAATGTAGATTAAAATTCACATATTAAAATGATAGTTGGAAATTCACATATTATTTATTATAATCTAAAAATGCTTCTTACGCATTTTTCGATATACAGAATCGAGCGATATGTTTCTATGAAAATCATCAGTTTTCTGATTACGCAAAATTACTCTGTATAAAAGATAACACCAACAAAAAACGTCATAATATCATATTGATTGCAAATTAAGCAGTAATTGATATTTTCTGTCAGTTTGTAGAGATAAATGCGATAAGCTATCCTGAATTAATCGAGCTTTTAGCGAACTTCAACTTCCATTCACTTGGTACAGATTTCGTAATTTTTAATCGTGGTCAGATGACGAGGATGGCACCGTAGTCCTGCCATCATCATCTCCAAACTTAAGACGATCATTCATGAGCGCTCCACTCCACGAAAATGGCGTGGTGGCACTCCACGACATTCCAGTTTTTAGACCATTCTTTTTGCAAGTTATTTATGACCCCCTCTTCTCATCCATCCACTACCAGTCACTCCGATCTCCGACTTCCTCTTTGAACCAAGCACTTTACTTTGAATCAAGTCTCTCCCCACACACGTATCTGCTCCCGCCCGTGTTGATTTATAGCCCGGTAGTCCAAAAGGAGCAATGGATATCCGAAATGGTTAAATATGCATCCTTCCGCTCCAATTTTGACCCGGTTTTCACATTGACAATAGGTTTTGACGTGGAGCGGTCGTGTATTTGCAGCCTTAAGCCGATCATTCACGAGCTTCCCATTCCACACCATTCCATTTTTAGCCCATCCGTTTAGGCAGGTTCACGCAATGCAGATCCATCCGCTGCGGGTCACTCCCATCCGATTGCACCTATTTCTCTCCCGCTTTCAAAACGTAAACGTAACGCCTGCTCCGATTTCCTCTAGAATTAGAGAGAGAAAATTTATTCAGGAAATTTTCTCCTGTTGGAAAAATTTATTACAATTCTGTTAAATTTACATTCATTTTTATGAAATTGCATTATTATATGTTATATCATAAATTCATCAAATTTTATTGTATATTTTAAGAACATTTTTATTACGTAGTCAGATAGTTTAACTAGTATTTTATAATAACAGCTATGTGCGTTTTTTTATTTTTAATATTTGAAATTTTTTATAACTTGAATAAAAAACTTATCTGTAATGTCTTGATTTTTTTGTTCGGCAGGTGAGGACTTTGACAGTGGATTCGTCGCCTATATTCGAGGTTTGTTTCGTTGAAATATTTTACAGTGCATTAAACCAGATAAAATGTTTTATAATGAATCAAAGAAAACAGTATAATTACTCAATAGGAGTAAATATCATCTAATATAGTCTTAGTCATCAACATCTAAGTTTATATATTACAAGGATGAATGTTGTCCAGATATAGCTGGAATTCCGGATTTTTTACTTTCTCACATCCGAATTTTCCTGATCAATAGTAAATATATCACAAGAGGCGAACGTTATCCGGATATAGCTATACCGGATATACCGATTTTATTTCCCTACAACTTTTCTGTCTAGTTTTACTAAATTTTTAAAAATATTTTTAAGTATATTATACAACAATACTTTACATTGTTTTAGTTACGGCATTTTAACACACGCTCGCTGCAGCGACATTAAACATCTTTTTTTTGTGTACCATCATTGTTATATAATTATAAATATTTTATAATATTATAGTAATTCTAATTATAATCATATTCACATTGGGAGTAATTCTAATTATAATCATATTCACATTAGGAGTAATTCTAATTATAATCATATTCACATTAGGAATAATTCTAATTATA